>JAAAKL020016115.1:0-11175 GCA_010016065.2 Carybdea cf. marsupialis auct. non (Linnaeus, 1758)
GAATGCGTGGCTCAAGGATTCGAATCCCTTTGGTGACATATTTTTCTATTTCTCTACTATCTATTCAAACAAATTTTGTTCCATAATTGCTTGTATATTTACCGGTTCCCCAATTTCTTGTTACATGAGAAAATGATTATTGATAATTACATAACCTGCCTTCCTGTCTGCGTTGAAATGTATACAAATAATAATAATAAATCTATATATCTAACATTTGCTCATCTTTTTTTTGCAATATATAGACAGGTTCAACTTTTGTTCATGTTAACTTTGCAACGTAGCGCTGGATACCTACTCATGTACATTACAGTGGTTGTGGAAAACAAGAAACAGGTACGTAACACACAAAAAGAGGGTAGAGACAGTAAGTAATTGCAGATATAATTTAAATATCTGTTAAGCCCGTAGCCGACCACAACTTAGTCTGGAGCAGGAGAACAAATGAAATGTTGGGTGATGGGTTATAACATTTAAGGATGAGGAGGAGAACTCTTCTCAACTGTTCTGTTCTGTTCTCCAGGGCTTGATTCACTCGGATAGGAGGAACCCCTCCCTGGACTCTCTCTATTGGTTTCGGTTGCTGGAAATCTGCAGCCATGTGGGTCCGTAGTACTTTGCGAGAGCATCACGTCAATCGACCTGTTCCTAGTTCCACTGTCTAAGAGTCCATTCTCAACAGCTTTAGTAAATACATTTGAAAGATACCAAGTATCAATTGTACTCTCAGAAGAAAGTCAAGTGACATAAGAATATCTTAAATGAAAATAACAACAAATTCAACCATGTTCGTTTGTACTGATAAATTCATACGGATAGGAGTATAAGTGTATATATAGAGAGAGATTTTAAGGCCTGGCGTAATTAGATGTAGTGGCACTCCCAAGACGAGGCTTATGGGCTGAATGCATGTTTTGTTGTTGATCACCTATGAAATGTAATTTCGTGAAACCCTTTGGAAATCCTTTGTAGAGTATGTTTATAATTTTAAATATTTCTGTAAGAGCATGGTTTTATTTCCCGTCCGTGTTTTAATGTAAATAGAACTTTCTCCTATAAATGTCCAGGTCAGGCTTCTGTTTAGTGCTAGATGAAGTTCCGAAAGCTCGCCTCGAGCAAAAGTCAACGTTTTTATTGTAAATATATAGTTTTTAACTTAATGGCTTTTTATCTGTTTTAGTTTTATCTGTTTATCTATCTGTCTATATATCTATAAATATATATTTATATATATATATATTTATACAAGTACTCAGGCAGACACACAAGCAGTCATGAGCTACATAGTATAGAACTCATTAAACATGAAGTGCTTGAGGCGCTGGCCAGGTTCGAACCCAGGATCTCCCACTCCAAAAACGTTTTGAACCTGGCCAGCGCCTCAAGCAGTTCATGTTCAATGAGTTCTACATATATATATATACATATTTTTGAGGCGTGGCCTCTTTAGGACCTTTGCTTGCTATGGACATGCAGCTGGTGTGTGTCAACTTTTCCATGTCCCTTGCTTATTACAGACATTAAAGCTTGTTTTATATTCTGATAACAAGGCGTTAACGTCAGTCCTAAGACTATCATAGCTGTGACCACAATAGTTAGTATATTGCTAACCGTAGACTATTTACTACATCGTAAAATGAAATGAAACGTAGAGCTTCATAACTTGGTAACTTGTGAGCCTGTATTATGCAATAGTAAAACTGCCTTTATTATGACAGCGATGCCCAGAGCTTAAATTCTATGATGGATAGGGAGTGACATCCCTTGCGATGTTTTGTTAGGTATGGAAAGTCACCGGAATCTAAAAACTAACTTTTGTAAGACTGTAACTATTACCAAAGCTTCTTGCACCGTGTAGTGCACAAAATCCCTTCACAACAAACACCATCTCTTGTGCGACACTCTGATCTTATTTCACATTTCAATGAAATCTTAAACATTAACCGGTATCATAGCAACAGGTAAGCCGAATGTATGGAAATATAATCTGAGCAACTAAAAATCCAATAAAATAGATGATCTGTTTCAGAAGTTTATGCAGGTGGATAGCCGAAACATTACATTTCCTCGTGATACTTCAATCTGTCCATAGTACAGCGCGACAGATGCGACAATAGTGTTCTACATGTAGATTCAGATGGTCAGCCTGCTCGCAACTTGCGCAGGCCAGTTTTTATTTCTTCCAAATAATAGATTCTCAATGTTCATTAGATTTTGACAACACTCAAGAGTACAAAATGTCTCCAGAAATCTGCAATGGCGCAAAAATCCTAAAACCTATTGACTCAACAATAATGCCTCCATTTCTTAACAAAAACCCATAATGACAAAACTGAATGAAAATCGGACTTTCATTATACCTTTGCTAATGATTTCTTCTCCTTCAAATTATTCAATAAGACGCTAAGACACAACCATGTTCACTGGTCTTGATGCGAATTACCTTGATTTCGACTCACCTTGGCTACACAATCTTTTCGCTGGGCCTGTTTGTATACTGACCAAGGTTTAGCAGGCATTGATGTAGTCGAAATATAATATCAGCCAGGCAATACAAACCATGACTTTCTTTTTTCGAAACAAAGCTCTTACAAAGTTTCGTTCCTTCACCTCTTCAATCCTGTGAAGTTGGGATCTGAGTAGTGATAAATGCTTTTAAGTACAAGGTGGTTTCGATTTTCCTCCTAGCTTAACCTCGCGAAGATAAACCTAAATTGAAAACTAAATTTGTAAACAACTGTATTAGCTACTTTTGAAGACTATTTTATGACAAGAGTCGTATATTTTTAATCATCCAGTTTGATTCTTTGAAAACTACATGTCGAGAGCTACTTCTCGGCTATTTTTATCCTGATATGCTTTTACTGGAGTTAGCATTGTACATTTCGAAATAGAGATAAGCTTTGATCGTGGACTCCTTCCATGACAACTATTGGCTCCCAAACCATTTTGCCTTGTAAATTAAGTAGAAAGGTCAATGGTATGGGAGAAAAGAAGCAATGGAGCTGAAATTCCTAGGGAAGACGAAAGTAGGAAGGGCAAAAAGAGAGAATTTTAGACATGGTAAAAGAGATTATGAGGAAAGTGGATGCGGTAGAGAGGGTTGTAGATGACAGGGAGTGTAGTGAGGATGTTTTATCAGCAATGTTTGCTCTTAACAAATATAAGAGGTTGGAAGAAAGAAAAAAAACAGTAGAAAGATGAAGTTTCACTATAATGAGAGGTACATAAATTTAGTGAGTTGTAGTTTGGTTTGTTGAAAGTAGTATAATGTAGTTAAGATAGTCGGAAAATAACAATCTGGTGACCCAAGGAATCAACATCATCGTCATGATAATCAGCATCTAGTCGAGTTAGCTCGGATAAGAATGACCCTTTCTCGCTAGCTAGCACGATGTTCCATTGCAATACGGGGGTCTTACCAAGGCAGCCAGTATCGGCACGTAGTTGATCTATGAACGTAGTTGATCTGGCGGTTGAGAACTGAGTGCCCATGTAAAGTTGACCAGAGCAATGTGACGCTGATGACTTTCCTCTCAATTCTCCAGAAATGCCTTGCCGCTTGAACCCCTCTCGACGTCTCTTCTTGATAATCCCGGCTATCAGAGGAATTTTCCCATACGATTACCGTTACGGTGGGTGCTTATTCCACGGAATATTTAGTACGACTCTAAGCACGAGAGTGTAGGTACTGTCTAATTTTTTTTCTAGTTTCCTTTGTAGGGTCCAAGATGAAAGATTTCCACAGCAGCTCAGAAGAAATCACTCTTGATGTTGTATGGAGGTGACGATTTCCAGATCGCTCGCAGACCGTCCAGAGCTCCCTATACTTTGACTATTCTGATTTTCGTATCAGTCTTTGTTGTAGTGATGTTGCTGCCGACATCAATCAAGAATGTCACTGTTTTCAGAGGTTTGCGAGCGAATGTGCTTATAGGTCTTGTTTGATTGTAAGAGGTACAAGAGCGAAATCCTCACGTAAGTGATCAAACTACGCACATTGTTCTAGATGATTGATATAGATGACAGAAGGTGGATTCAATCTTATGGCAAAGAATGGATGAATTTGGTTTGGATTCTTTCGCGTAGAGGCGCTCGTGATATCATTGTACCTTATTCATTATCATTTTTCATTTGTTTAACAAACTAATCTACTGATGCGATTCGACTGACAGAATTTTGTAAAACATGGGCTCTATAATTTCTCTACCTTTGCAGTTCTAGGGATGAAATGATGAGAGTCCCGGGAAGAAGAGTTTAGTGACAGAAATCGAGTGCTCTTTCCGCCATTATGTATTTGTGATGTTTACAAAGTCACTCTGAGCCATCATCTTGCCTCAACGCGAACTGCGCTTGACACTGAAGGATTTCTTTTCTGGTTTCGCAGGGATACGTCGTACTAGAGGAAAGAGCATATAATACAAAAGCACTATAATCCCATAGAAAATACGATGTTTAGGTGATATATTTCAGACATAGTGGAGACCAGAAGCTTCGAATTTGCTACCTTGAGTATCCTGTTTGTATACCAGGAGTAAAGAAAGAGACCTTAACACTGCAGTGAGAGCAATTTAACAATGCGAATTGTTGGACAGTGTCAGCTCGAGTTCCTTTACTGAAGAATGGTAGTAGCAATGTAATTGTTTGCTTTTTCCTAATAGTAGCAGCAATATCATCTGTGTGGCTTTCAACCATTGGATGTACAAGATACAAAGTTAGATTTAGTTTTAAGGAGGAACTGTTATTATCATCAACTTCTATAACTTTATGGTAGAAGAAGGCAAGGCAGTATTTTGATGTGCCCATTTACTACTGTGTCCCTGATGCCGCAGAAATGCCTGGTTTCAGTGATACTGTAAGTGACTCTGTCACTGAGCCCCAAACAGTAGATCATGGCTTCAGATCTAAAACTTGGAAAGGATCCTCTTGGGAAATTGCGATCATTCCAAGGTAAGGGTTCCAAGCTAATCATTATATGTTACCCCGTGGTGATGTGTATATACAAATGTTAACAATTTCGATTTTATTTGGAAGATAGCGTTGTGTTTTTTTATATTGAGAAGTCGCTTTTATTTTTGGTTATTTTGTTCATCCGACACTGGTGACTTCGACAACACGAATAGGCCGTGCCAATGCACTGCCGCCATGTGATAACTAGGCGTGCTTTAAGAAATGCTCTGGCGATTTCATTTGTAAGTTGTTATGGAATTGTAAGTGTTGTAATAGTAATTGTAAGGGGAAATTCGTGCTTAGAAGCATCGTTATCCCCGAAAAAATTCTACGGAACGAGCTTGTGTCGTGCCTTGATGTAGGGGATCGCGAGCACGAAGGCAGATTTATGGATCGGCTTAAATGTGTGATGGCATGAAGTAATTTGGAGATAAAGTTCTGTACTGGCCACTATTTAAGCACATCAGATAGTGCGGTTAGTTTACGCAGATTCGAGAGGCGAAAAAGCGAAGGTATAAAAGAAGATAGCGTTAGTATAGTAAACGTATTAGTAAGTCGAACCATTCGGTTTCAGGGCTGAGGTTTCATAGACTGGTAGTCGACCGACAAGTGAAGTTGGGCTACAGTTAGCCAGTGTGGTACGATTTAAGTTTTGCTATTCATTCTTCTGTTGGTGGAATGAGTGATATTTGTACATGCTGTGATATATGTATGTGTATGTCTCTAGGTAGGCGATGCTAATAGACAATAATGTCATATCAAGGTGGTTTACACTCACGTTTCACAAACCGTTCTAAGGATGTCTGATATGTGATGTATAGTTTGTAGGTCTACGTGAAATTTAGCGAATGAAGCCTGGGTGCCAGTTAATGTGATGTTAAATGTAGACTTAGTTTTGGGGTAAAAGGGGGTAGAGATTGGGCAAGGAATCTTGCACAAATGATGGCATGGCCGAATTATTTGTTTTGGATATATATATGTAAACATATTTATGTGCCAACATGATTGTATGGCAGGCGTGGAGATTCTACCTAGGACATCTCTTGCCAAATTGCTCACTTAACCACTGCCCTAAACAGGTCAGTTCCAAATTCTCAGCACCATATCTACATACATATATGACCTTGTTTATTGAGAGTGTAATGGACCTCATAGTTACTATTTTGCCTCATTGGACCTATGTGCATAAGGAGATGGTACTGGTGAAGCATTGATCAAAAGGCCAGAACCCCAGACTGCTGCTGGTGGTGAGAATTAAGGATAAGCCTCTCAAATTATCAACTTAATCATTGCACTGTTTAGTGCAGTGGTCACACTGGGTTTCTTTGTGTGAGGTCCTGGTTTTGCATGTCACCAGTGCAGTATGTAATCATCTTGATTGGGAGTCAATAAGTCTCAAGCTACTAGTGTCAGGATGGGTACTTGCTTAGGGTAGCAGCAACGAAGGGATGATGAGAAAACACAAGTTGTTGTTAGCTGTTTGTATTTGTTATTTAGTAACTATATAAGAAGGGGCCACAATATCTTAAATGATAAAGGAAATAATTGGTACAAATATAGCATAATAAAGTAGATCTAGACAATAAGATATCAAACGTAGCTGTGGAATGGTGTAATGTACTTGAAAGTCGCACAAATACTAAACAAACACCTAAATTTTGTTTGCTATAAGAGATTGTATCAGCTCCCTGTGAGCTTGCATTATAATGCAGTCTTGCCAGTTGTTCACTGTAGTGAAACTGCAGATAAAATTATCAACACTAACTTCTTTCAGGTGAGCAGTACAGTGTTGAATGAGTATTACTACTATCAAAGGCAAACTAACAGGGAATTAAAATAAAATGGGTGACTTAAAAGTGAGTTATCAAAAAGCAATCAACAACTCATTCAGTGGTGATGACTGAAGTTCAGTGAGATCAACATCTAAATAAGATGCTTCATTTGACTTGGCGGTCTTTACATGAGTACCACAACGGACTATGCACAGAAAAACAGGTGAAGATATGCTAAACTAAAAAATTCAAGGAATGTTGTATTGCTCAACAAGGTGAACAAAAGTACACTTAAAATAGCATGATCTGATTTGTTTTTGCATTGATATTGCAACACACCAGTTTATTTGTTTACAACACGACAACAGGTGCTATCGTTCTACTGATTAGCAATAGTAAATTTAGCTTATTACATAAATTATAATTTCATCATCCATCATCATCATCTTTGTTTTTCATCTACATTGACACATTCTGAACCTACTATTGTTGATCTGGACAAGAATAAAAGTTACAAGTGTGTGGCTTTACGGCAACATAACCTGTCTGTTCTAAAAAGGATTGATGAGCATCGTAGCAAATTATAGAGGTATTTTCATTGGAGCAACTATAAGTCAAATTCCAGGCCAAATTACCATCAACCGATTGAAAGACGCATATGAACATCATATTGGAAATGGGCTGTTTGGTTTTCAGTAGAATTGTTCAACAACAGATGAAATATTTATTCTCCAAAATGTCATCAATAAATATGGTGGGATATTAATTACTGTATATATATCAACTTAACAGCAACATATGATCATGTGCGCGAAGACATTTTGTTTCACCTTCTGAAAATGCAAACAGGCGCCCAACACCTAATCACGATGTTGCAAAAAAAGTAAAAAGGCACTACTGCTTCCATATGTGGATCAAAAACAAAGTTTGATGTATTGATTGGTTGCAGACAAGGTGGACAGGAATCACCGTGCATCTTCAATTATTACTTTGACTATGTATTCAAAGTTGCTGCCCATGAAATAGGTCAAGCATATCCAGAAGAATAAGGCATTGAGTTTGAGTATAATATACCACACTTGTGTACCAACACAGAACAAAGATCAAAACACAGAATGAGTGGAACCAACATGATTCGTTGGGTACTGATGATTTCTCTGTAAGAATGTACACGAAGCAAAAGATATACTTACTATAATCAATGAAACATGTAGCCAACTTGGCTCAACAATATCATTCAAAAAGACAAGAACACAAGTACTTAATGATGCCGAGCTTAAAAATAAGGAATCACTGATAAGTATTGGAAAACAAGTGATTGACAATGTTCAACAGTTTGTGTATTTGGGTCAAGTTATTTCCAGTATACTTTATGGATCTATGTAGAGACTGAGCATTGGCCAAGTTTGATGAGCTAAGGACAGTGCTCACTGATAGCAAAATCAACATGCCAAGTTGACGAAAATTGTTGGAAAATTGTGTCTGATCGAGATTAACATGTGGGACACAAGCATGCTATCCCAACCAACTACAACTACAAAAACTATAGGTATGCTGGTATGAATGTATGAGACACATGGGAAAAGGAGGGTGGAGGCAAAAACATGTCCCCAAAAGTAATGATACTTATGAGGACGAGGAAGCAGATTACAGCTTTGTCTACTATAATGAACAAATACAGAAATTGTCAATGCCCAATACTTGAAATATATTGTCCATGTATGTGGAGCAGAAAACAATGCAATCACTAAGATAATGATGTTTGCCAATGCAATTAAGCCATATTAACGAGATGCGTGGGTTAAAATCACAAAGATCCTTGGAGTGGACATAAGTCAAGCAAAGTGTACAACACAATCAAAGAAGGAGCTGACCAAGTATGCTGGCCCAGTATATCAATGAAGGATCTTGCAGGAACAGGAAGGATGTCTGGGGTTGGATATGATGTCAGTCTTTTCACCTTTGTCAGTTTTATGCTATATCCTTGGCAACATTAAACTTTTGCTATCCTATTGGTCTTCTTCCCACTACCTCAAACTCATGCACTCACTATAGTATATTATTGTCTTCTATTCTATTCACCTATCTTGACATATCCAAACCTCTGCAGCCTTGTTTTCCTCGCTCAAACCCTTTGATCCTCCACCCTACATTTCTCTCTTACTTCTTCATTTTTAATCCTGGTCTGCAATCTCCAGTCATCAGTTAGTGCCATTCTAGGATGTGTTGGCAATCATGGCTCTCCATTCCTTTCGCACTGATGGTAGTTATGTTCTGTCCAATGCCATCTTTCTATAACCATATATCTCAGCATTCTTTGATGGCAGCTTGCAAGTATTCCCTCCAGTCTTTCTGGTATTGCCCAGGTTTCTGCAGCATACAGCAGTACAGGTCTTTTTCTCAATAGGATGCTCTGATTCACCAGCAAGCTTGCCAGTTCTTTCCATTTGCTATAGCACCAGATACCCTATCCCTTACAGCGGATTTTACACATGTTACATGTCATTTTACTCATAGATAGGGAAAGCTATTAACAAGTTCCAAAGTTTCCTCCTCCTCAAGCTGAAAATCTTACGTTTTCTCCTGTTCTTCTTACATTCTTGAGCCCAAAACATCTCTGATGGCATGACACTTGAGTCCATGTGGAGTTGACTCCAATTCCCTGCCTAAAAACTAAACTTCTGTGTCTACCTCTTCAGCCTTGTCTGCAGGCTCTTGTTCCACCACCATCTTCATCTTGGCCTTATTCACTTTTACGTTTCAGCCTCTTGTTTCCATTTCTCTTGTCCTTATGTTGAACTTCCCAATTGCTGATTATTCTGTTTTGGCTGTTACAGCTATATCATGACCATATAGCAAGTTCCATATATCTTCACCTCTTGCTGCTTTTGTTGCTTCCTTTATCACCACCACAGAATGCAAGGGGGTCTCAGTGCTGAACCCCGATGCACTCCCTGTCTTTTCTTAAATATATCTGATATACCTGCTGGAGTCCTCAATTGGCTATAAAGAGGCATAACCAGTGTTATAAGGAATCCAGATCTTAATTGATTGCCAGAATGAAGAACATTCCAAAAAAGCACTCACACTATCAGAATATGTCACTATTCTTCAAGGATTCTGATACACTTGTACTACACATCTTTCCAAGATAAGGAATTATCAGGAAGCAAATACAGGTGACAAATAACAACATATGACAAGATATTTAAATAACTTCATGAAAAATGTGGCTGAGAACATAACTAAGTTTTATCTAGCAATTTGTCCTTCTGATCAATACATCAGCCATTAACATACTGAGGCTACTTAATTTTTTAGTTTAACGAAACCATTTTAGGATATTGGGAGGTGATACACTGATTGTGGACTCATTGTGCACTGACTGCAGTGACACCACCCTTGTCACAAGCACATGTTACAAACATGAAACGCAATGTGACACAAGTGAACAAGTGACATAAACACAACAAAGAAAGGGTATTTACAATAGGATTATTAAGGAATAGAGAACTTTTATAAAGACCTATAAACCAAAGATTGTAGTTAATTATATCCCAGGATATTGCAATTAACACTAGACAATACCTAAAAAGCAACACATATCAAGCAAATAGTGAACACATTTAAGAAACAAAGTTATTGATAGAAGGAACTGATAGAAAATAGTTTGAAAGACCAAAGAGCACAGCACAGTATAGCATAGCAGGTACAGCATAAATAATGAAGGTGCAAAGAAACAGCTTCCAAAATCCTTCTAAACCATCTACTCTAATCAAAAACATCTTGCAAGTTAAAACCATGTGGAAAAGAGCTATGTAATCTGTACTGCCAAAAATGTTTTGTATGTTATTGTCAAATATTCTACCTATTAACCTAACCCTGATGTCATCCTCAGAACATGGAAGTATCTTCTCTAAAAAATGTCAAAAATTCTATCTGCAGTGCACCGTGCTCTTCTGTAGGTTTATAACTAGGTGCCTTGTAGTTGTTTAACCAGATTTTAAATGCTATCCTAGTACTACGAATGCACTGCTTCTCAGGCAGTACAGACTGAATCAAATACATTCCTCAAGTCACAATCTATTTCCTCATTAATAAAAATGTTATTTACCACTATTCCTGGACCAAAAAATATTACCCCTGCCTATTAACCTGCACACCTGTAAGATTCGTATTTGCCTACATGTTCCTTCATACCATGCCTTACTTTCGCTAAATTTTCTCTAAGAGAACAGTATATAAGTACTCAGGCAGGTTGCTGATGGTGGTGAGAATTCGGGATCCACTACCCGGATTGTTGACTTTACTATTGCACAATTATTGCAATGGTTAAGTCTTTGTTTTTTGGTGTGGGAGATCCTGGATTCGATTGGGGTCAGCACCATACGCACTTCATGTTTATTGAGTTCTATACTATGTACTTCATGACTGCTTTTGTGTCTACCTGAGT
>JAAAKL020016116.1:0-11174 GCA_010016065.2 Carybdea cf. marsupialis auct. non (Linnaeus, 1758)
TGGGAAACAGCCTATTCTAGGGTTGTCTTCAGGTATCTGGAGTCAAATTGTCCTATTTCCAAAACTTTTGATTTGTGCCTCAGCCGAGCAATATATTGGTTAAAGGAACATGCCACAAAGGCAGGGTCGTAAACTACTCTATAATAAGCATAAAATCCTACAAAGTTTGCAAAGAGGTAGCATAAAATACTCGTTCTTACCCCTTGTTAGTGTCGGAAGGAAAGAGTGGTGAAAGAGATTAACTGAATATACACGGCATTGACAGGAAAAGTCAAACGATGGCATACTTCTAAGTGCTGATGCTGAAATTCGTCCGTACAACAAACCAACGGCAGCAATAGACCTACACAACCAGAAAGACCTAGAATGTGGTGATTTCAAAACGAGAGTGTCAATTATGTTGAATATAGCTTTTGTCTCCTTACAAATTGTGTAAGAACTAAACGAAGGACCAAAATTTGAGGGGATTCCAATAATGTTCTTGAATGTTTGCTTTTCCAATTCGGACTACATTGTCATGAAAGATTTCTCATTTTCAGAATTTTGTAGATACTAACCGGTAAATATATATTTGAACTAAAGCACTTGTTATTTTCATATCTCTACGATGGTGCAAGCGCAGATAACCTCCTCAATCCCCTAGTTATGGTCCTGTAAAATTAGAAAGATTGTGAAGGTAATGCAAGACCTTACTCTTACCTAGTAATCAAATGCTTCGGTCAAGATCTCTGTCCTTTGAGTAGTCAGATTATTTTTAGTAGACTGCAACTCACAACGTAATACATATTTTAAAACCAATATAAAGGAAGAAGCAGAACAAATTTCAATGCTGCTTTTTCTATGGGTGATGGCAATGGCGTAGCCAATACTGTTGACATTTCACTTCAAAGTTAATGCGTTGAAGTCATGGGTTTTATGGATTAACCGTTCTAGGCCTACTCTCGGCGGTTTGCTTGGCGAGGAAGTACGTACTTCCATTCAAAATATGTAATTTTACTTTCAACAGATATTGTTTTTACTTTCTGCAATAATGTTTGTGTGGCTCATGAGGTCCACTATGAGGTCCAGGCATTGTTAGTGATAACTCTTTGAAACACCTCTATAGATCATGGTGGAGTAAGCCAATGATACATAAAGTTAATTGGAAACGATTTGATGATTCTTAAATCATGGTTGAATTTCGATACAGTCTGTAATTCATAAGTAGTAAATACCCCTCTTGTGTGTGTATATAAATAGTCTATGTGAATATTTCATGTAGAGAATTGTCCTCTTGCTGTTGTACTGTCTCGTAAATGAGAGAAATTGTTAAATGTGCCTTGAGCTTGATGTCAAATATCTAACCAGAAAGGGATAAGTTTCTGAAAGAATACTATGTCGTTAGAAGATGCTACGACTAATTAAGATGGTCTCCAGGATTCCTTTAAGGACTGATAAAAATAGGAAGGAAAGGGAAAGTTATAACCCTTGAGGCAGACATCGGTTTCGTTCAAGCTCTGTTTTTACTATTGTGAATCCCAACATTCTCTCGTCCCAACTAAGTCTTCCTCATAATTTAAGGGAATGAATGGACCAATGCAGCATGAATGAATGTTGCTCACCGACCCGTGCCAACAGTTTAATAACAACGAATTTTAGAGACAATGACCAGAATAGGCTCACTGTAGAAAGCTTTGAAGAAGTGAATGCTGCTTCTGACCGTATTGTTCCAATAATGCTTTGGCAACAGGTGGTTATTGAATTCATCAAGGAGCTGGTAAGCTTCAGCATTTAGGATTGAAAAGAGAAATGAACTGAACACGCACGAGGCAAGGGGATAGGATCTCTTTTTAATTCAAAGACAAGATAACCAACTTATTGTTCATTTGCGTTGAGTTGATAATTGGTTATAATTGGGAGTAAAACGGATCAAAGAAAATGTTCTTGTTTTGAACTGAGAAAGACGAATTATAGATATGATAGTAATTAGAATCGTCGTTAAGATTCACGCGGTTTTCAGTGCTGTTCACTGTGTTAGCATCCACCTGCTGAACGGTGATTTCTGGTCTCGTTTTCGTAACAATACATACAGTTTGTTTGGCATCTCTATGCAATAACCTGAAGACCTGGGCACATGTTAAACAAATAGTATGAAAAACAATGCATACGTCCTCTGCTCTCACGCCATGGCTGTTTGTTTGCAGTATGATGCCAGTTGTTCGTAGAATCTCTTACCAATCAAACTAGAAGAACTAGTGATTTCTAGCAGCATTAAGCTTATTTCATCGATTGTAGTCGATAAGCACAAAATCTCTATGGTTGAAACATCAAGTTGAAGCTTTAACGTCGGCTATTAACGATTTTATTGACCTTTACCACTAGGAAAGTTCTCAAGTTTTCATAAAAGGACCTGAAATGTTTGAACAAGCGTCATGAAAGCTTTAGGTTCTAATTTATGTTGGATATGCTAAGATAGTCATGTATATTGATTGGCTTTGTTTCGTGAAGCCGCATGTAAAAACGTTTGATCAATCTGCCTTATTGTTGATAAGCTGTGCTCCTCATCAGATCGTGGTATTCAATTTCTAGCAGTTCGATCAATGTTAGAATGTGTTTCGTTCATAAATGATATGAAAATTTAGATTGACTGTCACAATCTTCATTTTGGTTAAAGTTATACTTTATCAAAGAAGTGTACTGCCGTGTTGAACATTTTTTATCGTGTGTGTCTTGAACAACAGAGGTGATCAATCTGTTTTAAGTACAAAATACGTTGACGTTTGTATATAGGGAACACAGAAAATTCTCAAAGGAAGATGGACCTTCCTTTTGATACGGAGCTGGAAGAAAGACCATGAATTTATTGTCTTCTTTTGATGGGTAGGCCTTCTACAACTTAACGTTGACTTCCTCCTTGATCTCACTAGAGGTAGCTTATACACCATATTCATTTTTCTTTAATCTGCATGCATGTTGTACAGTAGTGTTTTCAGGGGAAGCTCATTTAGTTATAGCCCCTCCGGAATCATGAACAAATTACACTTCCAAATATAGAAAAAAACCAGAAGACCATGTGGATATCAGCATGTGATTATCATCAGAAGAAAGCCTAAACATGTGTTACCTGCAATATTTTAATAGTCATCAGGAAATTATCCCCACCCTCAACAAGAAAACACAAACAGATTATCACAGAGGGCTGCCTTATGACTGTCACTCTTGGTTTACCCCCTATCTTGAAACATTTTTAGGTATGCTTTTATTATGTTTCAATATCTCTTCTTATTGAACAGACTTGAAAGAAAATTGGCTACCAGATAACTTGTCCATCAATTCCAGTTTGTCATAAGAGATTTATGCAAGTTTGTTAATAGCACAACTTAACTAGGATTTCCTAAACCTTTTCGTTATGACTCCCAAATTTTCAGGGTCTCATGAAATGTTAAGCGACGACAAATGCCAGTATGGAAATTCATCACCCCAGCATATACTGTCATGTTGTCCAGTATATGATGTCAGAAATCTGTCTCATATCGATGGGAATAACACGTCACTCACGTTATTGAAAAATGCAAAAGTTTTAGGGGAATGATTTGGGCACACAGACCACAATCGCATTACTGGACGAGTTCTCTCGCAAATTTGCTCGCTAAGATTTGAGCAGATTGCGGTCAGACCCTTGTACATTAATCGGTCTTCCATAGATAACAACGGATTTTTTCTACGAGACTTGCCAAGAAAATAACCAGAAATTGGAAGTAAAGGCTCAGAGGCATAAAACAGTTCACAACTAATTTAGAGGCAGTAGTCTGAAGTGAAAAAATTGGATTTTCAATGGTCAATATATCAAGGCCACTCTTTGACTATGAATCAAAGCGACTTGTATATTGGGCTTGAGTTTTACTATTTTATATTAATGTCTTAATTAGTTTGTTGATAAAACTCGATTATACTCGAATTAATTTATCAAACAAGAAATACTTCTTCTATTAGTTATATTACAAATTCATATGGAATTATTGTGGCTTTAGTTACCATAGCAGACCTATCCTACGTAATAAATCGCCTTTTTAAGCCTTGCGTGCGTAAACCTGAGGTTTTTTGCGTACGCCTGGTCTATAACGTCAGCAGCTAAAAGTTGTGATTTTATTTGTGTACCTTGAATTGCTAGAATATCAAGAGATGAAGAGTTAAAGTACATGACGGTAGCCTTACTATACACAACAGTATATTATCGTATCTTTGACGGAGTCTGGTCTGCGATACTGGAAACCGGAGCCAAGCAATGAATCCGGAATAAAGAATCCTCAACACACAGCCAGTGTTCAATTGACAGTTGGCGATTGAATCACTTTTAGGAACTAAGAACTTCGCTGACTTGTCATTTTATCTATACGTACTTTAGATGAGATATAATCATCTGGTGAAGGTGTTTTTGGTTAACCATTTGATAGAAACATTTCTGTAACTCAATTCATCATCAAGTTTACATTTCGAACAGATAACAAGAGCGCAATGAACTTAGTTGCAATGAAATTATTTTTTCTGATTCAGAAAAAATAAGCTCCATTGTGTGTATTCTTAATCAGGAGAATGCAATTTCTCTGCAAACATGTCTGGTATTTGTCAACTATCCAAATCCAAATCCAGGGTTGCTATTCACTTCTGATGGAGGAACCCCTCCCTGGATTCTTTCCACCGGCGTCTCTTTCTGGCAAACTTTGCCAATGCAGGTCCCATGCATCGGGCGAAGTCATCCCTCTATCTAATCTTCGGTCGCCTTCGTGGTCATGGCCATTGCCTTTGGGTCCATTCCGTTGCCCTGACGGTCCATCTGATACTCTTGGAGGGGTGAAATATCGCCTGCCCATTTGTGCTGGCTGCTCTGAACTCTTTGGATAATGTTATTTACTCGGGTCTGTTGCCGTATGCAGGCGTTGGTTTTCCATTTTTCGTTGAGCCACACTTAGTAAGTCAATAATTGAGTTGTTCAGGACCCAAGTCTCACATCCACATGTCATTGATGTCTTTCTACTTTTCATGATATTATCCAATCTCGCAAATGCTTCCCAACCCAGACCTATTCTTAGCTTTCTTTCTGGAATAAGGTAGCCATCTTTCTCCATCAGTATGCCAAGGTAGACATACCAGTCCACTTCTTCTATGATTTTGCCGTCAACAAGAACTGGTGTAGTTGTAGGATGTTTATTGAACATCACATTGGTTTTGCCGTGCATGTTGAGACCGACTGGGCAACTTATGGTGTGAAGGTCAGAGAGCGCCCACCGAGTTCTGCGGGCGTGTGTTCCATTAGGATGAAATTCCAGGTGGCAGAGCTGTTCTCTATTAATGTTGATGCCCCTCTCCCTCCGCTGGACCATGCCTATCACTGTGTCCTGTAGGCATGATGTGAATAATCTTGGCGAGATGTTATCACCTTGCCTCATACCCCTCTCCATCCTGACTTCATTGCTCTCCCATTATATAAATCTTTGATTAGCTAAATGTAAGTGGGGTTCACTCCCTGATTCTCTAGTGATGTGAAGAGTGGAGTGAATTTAATACTATCAAAGGCCTTTTCTATAGTCCACAAAGGCAAAACAGACAGAGATGTTATATTCGTTTGCTTTTTCTTGCAATTGACTTACAATATGGATGTGATCTGTAGTAGAGAATCCAGACCTGAACCCTGCCTGCTCAATTGGTTGGTGTGAGTCCAAAGTGTGTAGCATCCTCTTCAACATGATTTGAGAAACCACCTTGTAAATTATGGGCAGTAGGCAGATAGGACGGTGGTTCTTTAAGTCATTCTTGTCGCCCATTTTATGTAGTAGGATTACAGTGGCACTCTTCCAGCTTATTGGGACATGACCTTCCTTGAGACATACATTAAAAAAGTCTAGTGAGCATTGTCATTATGGGTTCTCCACCATCCTGAAGAATGTTCGCTGTTATACTATCCGCACCAGGTGCTTTGCTTGGCGGGAGTAGTAGGGTTAATGGAGTGTTAGAAGCGTTAGCAGAGAATGGCTGATCTCCTTGTCGTCTGGATCTATAAAGGTCACAGTAGAGTTCCTCTAACCTTCTAATGAGTCTGCCAAGATCACTAATAACTGTGTTATCCTCCTCCAATAGTGATATGATATTCTCCCAGCCTAAACATTGTTTTGGGTTTGATTGTTTTCAGGCCTCTTCTCTCCTTGACAGCTTTCAGTTGCTCTGTTTCATTAAACGTTCATATATTCCTTTTCATGTGATTTCAAATGGTCTTGAATGTTTCAGAATATTCTAAATTCTGGGCATCTGTCCTTCCTCTCTTCATTTTTTATCTCTTTTCTCGCAGCTGCTTTGTCGCTGCGGATAGTTTTTGGAGGTTTATGATTTTCAACTATAACACCAGGGAAATGTAAGGAGTTATCTGACTCCGTCCGATACGTACACTTACGAGCAGAGTGCAATTTAATTTCGTTTGAGGTGAGAGTTTCAACACTCCAGTTTGTTCTTGGAAACGGCAAAAAGACTTCTTAACATAATGACAATAAACTAACACACGATTTAACTACGATGGTCTTTTCATAGCAACTAACGAAAACTTTGGCTGGAATTGGTCCATGAAGAAGATCCATAGTAACTCCATTAGCATGTCTCATGGAACTGAATAAAACTGACATGGTTCTTGCATTTATCAATTCCATTAATACGTCCTTGCTAATTGGAGAATATTACACTTTTCAATTATGCGTAAGAACTAACAAATATAACCCCCAAACTTTGTGTGATTTTTTGTTGTACAATACCAGGTTTTGAAACTTTCCATGCAAACTATCATAGCCTGTCTAAGATTATGTGTCCTTTGTCTTTGCTTTGACGCTCTCTCACAAAGCACCAGCAGGTTAACAACACTTGTACATGTTATAAGCTTTTGTTCTTTCAGGATATTTACGGGAAACAGCCACTAGACTGGTACTTGCGTTTCTTTAGGAGTAAAGTTGAGAAAATATGTTCCACATGTCATAGTGTCAAAAGTAACCTGAGCGATTCTAATTATAGGTGTAGTTGGTTAGGTCCTTTACTTCTTTCCTTTACCTTAATGCTTATCGATAATGTACTTCATGATTTATGATACAGGAAACAGGAAACAGAACAAGCACATGACAATTTCAGAAATTTTGAAGACTGTATTGATATTGTTTATATCTAATATTCAAGCTGTAAAATGTCAGATCTTTCTTACAACTATTTTGTTCATTTTAAGTCTGCATACATAAGTACTTACTAAAAATTCCAATCAAAAGTTAAATGTACTTGTGATATAATCAAAAATTGCGCGTTTAATTTAATGGACAGGAGTTGATGCTCTGAAGCAGAGAATTAGAGGAAATTTTTGGAAGTTGTAAGGAAGAAAGCTTTTAAAATTTGATGCCACGTGGAAAACATGTATGGGGTTTTTTTTGCATACGTATCGGTCGTTTTAGCTGTCTTTTCTCTCTTGCTTACTTCTCAGTATTATTGTTTTCTTGCGGTTATTTGATGCGTCCACTTCAATTACTATAATTACACTCTTCTGCTCTGCTTGGTATACAATTCTTCTCCGTAGTGACCCCCTAGAAATTAAGTGATTAGTTAATTTCTGGTGACCTGGTGAATAGAGTGTCGGATAACTTGGATCGTAAGATTATTGTCAGATTTTGCTTGCTAGAGGTTGAAAACTCTGACTTCGGGCTGTGGTACAGATGGCAGTCCTTCCATAGTCAAATTACATCGAGCAGAGGCTGGTCTCTAAAATTGCCTAGAGTTGGATGTCGACACCCTTTGATGGAGTATTGGGAACTAATATTGAGAATAGGGAAATAGGTCAATTTATCAATGGGGGTCAACTGGCTCAGTTGGTAGAATGGATCACGGGTTCGAATCCTATTGGTAACATACTTTTCTATTTCTCTAGTATCAATTCAAACCTATCATTTCAAAACTTCTCTACTCAACAAATAACAACTTAGTAAGCTTAACCTTTGAAAACGTGAACTTGATTCATGAATGAGATAATAAAAGACGCATAAATATTGCCTGACAAGATAAAAGCTTTCTGTAAATTTCACCATCATAAAATTACATCTTTATTTGGTAATGTTTACAATAGCTCGGGTCGCTACGAAGAAGGTGAAGCATCATCTTTCTTTCAATGTTCCTTGTCGCATACTTCTTTAACCCGCACAGTATTTTCATTTTTTTCACACAAACAACAAAGTTGTCACTTGAACCACTCCTTCCATTGACAGATTAATTATATTACGCAAAACGTAACTGCTGGTGCTGAAACCCTCCGAAACTTTTTTTTTATTGATACAGCTTTCCATTCACTACACAAAGTAACTAGAGAACACTGCGTTATAGACAGGGGATCAATTTTCTTTCTTGCCCTGTTTATCCTCTATCTTTTCCCTTACCCTTACGCCTTACTCAGTTTTGAAAATTGATACTCTGTCTATACCAAAGTATTGTTTAGGCAATCAGATTAAATGCAACATTCTAGCTCTCCTTTTAAATGTATCAGAAAGAGTGGAATTCTCTCCTCCCGTCCATTACGTTGATGAGATGAAAAATTCATTGAATATTTAAGTGTCACATTTTGGACGACATGATCATGTGTGTCGCAGACCAGGGGGTGTTTCTTAGAAAACTTAATATAGATAAATCCTGCAAGTACTGAGAGAGCTAAGAAATGATTTTCCTTCTCTTGACGAGTGAAGGCTGGATGCAGCTAACGATATTGGCAGGCAGATTTCATACGGTAGCCATTTTTGCATGGACATAAAACTTTGACTAGTAAATGCATTTTAATAAAATCATAGCAAGATTTTAGTTGCACCCAGGAAGCTGCAATATCAGGAGAGATTAAACCTGTTTTTCCGATTTCGGATATTTTAAACTGTTTTGATGTCATTAGTTTGATTCTTTCCTTAGTCTTTCGAACGAGTAACTGTTTATTGCATTTTGTGTTATCCCTGCGTGAAATACCAGACGCTATTTACTTTCTACGCTACGTCTTAAAGATCGAGCATTATCGGTCTCTAATACCCTATTCACATGGAGGTGAAGACGGCCGTTCCGTCGTCAAAACGGAGCAATTCCCTATTCACATGGAGTAGAAGACGGCGTCCGTCTGTCATTAGCTCCGTCTTGTGGACGCTGCTCTGAAACGACCGTCTTGAGACAGATTACTTCCGTCTGCCGCCATTCGCTATTAAAAGCTGCGAGAGGAGTGGACCTACAACACGACCATATTCGAAATTAACTTCTTCAACAAGGAATAATGGCTTCATCGTCAGGAAAAGTGATATGGACCCATGAGGACAACTTAACTTTCTCTCTTTGGGAGGAATTTCTTCCTAAGTTATGGGATAATCAAAGAAACGACACGATACATGAACACATGATGGAGAAGTAGGTACTGCATGATTCAAAACTTTTTTATGTCGACTACGTTTTCAGATAAAATTGTTAAACAACTAGTTCAAGGTGATATTCATGCCACTGTTGTGTTGGTAGTGAGATAGGGAAACAGATTATAGAACATTGTGCTTGCCCACACGTTTCCACATTTTTGTACTTCTACGTTTTTGGTCATTCGCTGTAGTTCCGTGACAGATAAACTCACTGCTAACAGCACCTAAACTTTAGCACAAGTACCTAGTACCTGTTGAAGTTATGATTGCACGAATCTTTCAATTTCCTTCTAAGGATTAGATGCTGCCTATGCCTAGACTATACAAATTACAGTAATAGTGTAGGTTGTTTGCTACATTCCCTGTTGTGTGTATCGTGACTGTTAACGAAGACGAATCAATCTGTAAACATTCCTACAAGTTGCAAGCTCTACTATACAGTCAATGTAAGGTGCTTTTATAGCACAGTGGAAAGGGTTTATTTTACTATCACAGTATTAACAAATCGCATACTCATCCCTAAAAAGCTGTTATTATTAGCGCTGTGGTAGGGCAATCTTTTATATATTGATTTCAAAGTCAGTCACAGTAAATAGTAATCATTTCGTGATGAAATATGGGAGAGAAAAGTTACTACATCCAAACTTAAAGTGGTGGTAACTACATAGATAATAGAGAGACAACTCTTCATCAAAGAGAGAGATAGCCTTGATTATGTGGCTGAATCATGACGCTCTAGAGATTTCAGTACTGTTAATTTTTATTTCCATATGGGTCTTTAAATTATGCCTTATTACCCCAAATACTGTGGAGTGGAGATTACATGTGTTTTTTGTGTTTACATTTCCACTCCTTCTTCAGGTTGAAGACGCTTAATGTTGACTGCACAGCAGTTAGCATAATTACGAACAAGGTAGATTATCTGACCAGAAAACACAAGCTGGAACTTGGAAAGAAAGGTAAAGAAAGTCGTGTTTATTCCTTTATTAGCAGTGTTAGGGTTAGAAAATTTGAAAATCATGTTCAATATAATAATTTAATTCAATATACATGTATAATATAAAGGCAGAGGCATTTACAATAGAATATATATGTAATTAGCATCTTCTGGTAAAAGATAATGTAGCAAGGTTCAAAAGCATTATCAATTTATTGATAATGCATAAAAGATATATATTAAAATATATAATGATAAATTTTCGAGATCTTTTGTCTTTTTTTATTACTTGTACTTTTATTACTTGTTTTGAATCTGTTGTGGATAATATCTCCGTTCCTTCGGCTGCCTTCAGATATTTATATATACAATGAATTATTACTTGTATGCATGTTGATTTCCTAGCTGAAACTAGTATTTTTAACTACAGTTTGACAATTTATTTTTAATCTTGATTTCGCAGTATAGATTTAAGTTTCCCCTTATCACTTTCATACTCGCTTCAAGTCTACCATGTTCTTGTAAATACTGAATACGCACTCCATAACTTCTAGATCAACTAAAACTGTACATAGTTCAACATGACTGTATACTATTTTTTTCTGCCATTTGATTCGTCTACAGGAGCAACAAGGGTCTTCGCAGTGGCCATTTTTTGAGCAAGTTCACAAAATTCTGGGGACATCAGACACCTGCAATTTGAATCTGATATACTTGGGGGAATATGGAGCCTTACGAGCCCAAGTGACACCCTTGAAGACGATGTGGGATGTTCTGCTCTTCAAGGAGAAGAAAACGGTGAGTGTTCAGTG
>JAAAKL020016117.1:0-11174 GCA_010016065.2 Carybdea cf. marsupialis auct. non (Linnaeus, 1758)
CTTAGTGCAAAATTTATCAATAATGCCCATTGGACCAATAAACACAAATTTAAGATGACTTGTGATCAGAAAAATTATATCAAACCGATCTACTTTCTTTTAGATTTAGTACAGGCTTAACATTAAGGGGTGTAGGAGAATTGCAGTCATTATTCCTAAGTCATGTCTTCAGAACAAGAAGGCTGAGATTCATAGGACATGTTTGGTAAAGACTAGAAGAACCTTTACATCACCTGTTGCTATGGGAGCCCAACCACGGCAAAGATCATGAGGTCGCCCACGTACAACATTTGTGTAGCAAGTATACAGGGATACCAACCTAAGAGAGGAATAACTCGCGATAGCATTGCAGGAGCGGGAAGAGTGGAGGAAAATTGTCAAAGAAATCCGAGTATGCTCGACCTGATGATGATGATGATGACTCCTCAACAGCACATCGTGAAACCCAAAATTACCGATGTAGGTGTTTGTAAGGCTTCTTTTCATGCAAGTATGAATTCATGGTGGCAAAGCATGTCATTCAAAAATGCCTTGAAAATGAAAGAGTTTAAATCTTTCTTTTTATAGACATGAAATCACCCACCAGAGTATAACAAGGGCTCAACCGCAGCATTATAATAGATGTATCGTGGATAGGCCAAGTCCCTATATTTAAAAATAGTAATATATTACCTTTATGGGAAGGTTGCTTTAACCCCAGGTGCTCCTGGTTGCGAAGATGAACTTTGGGTTTGCTTGGGTAAGGTGGTAGTTACACAAAATTCATTTTTCTCTTAAGGAAGTTCACCGAAATAGGCTAATTCGTCAGCCGATGCTGGTTAACATATGTCTTAAATGGTAATCACACGATCCATCTTGTTGTATTCAAATACACTCGCCCAAGCCTATTTTGTGCTTCAACAAAGTTGAACCGTGTTATCATAAGATTTCCAGTTGCACACAACTTCCTGATTACCTTCAACTGGACGTACGTTTGATGCAAGATTATGCAAAACTACTATTTGTTTTAAATCTATGCTGTCTTGGTTTCGTCGGGAAGGAATCTACTTACATGTTATACAGTTATTTCGCAGACTATTTTCAGGGTTTTGGGAATGAAATAAGCTTTTGAAACACTAAAAAGTGTAACTTGAATAAACATCAGGAAGAATGAACTGTTAAGTCTAATAAAATCAAGGATCCCTTCATCATACAAGCTTTTTGAATGGATAGGTTTACCAAGGAACACTTTAAGATTTCTGGTAACAAAGCGCTTTCAAACATGGATGAGAAAGTATTGCTTCAGAAGAAACATTCCAAGTGAATTCATATGTTAAAGAAGCGAATTTCTTTTTCCCTAGCGTTCCACGAGCGATACAGTATTTTGATAATTGGTTTTGAAGGACTTCAGCCCCAGCTACTACTAACAACAAGTTCACAGTGCGCCCTTCATTTGTTGACGAAGTCACCTCTCCGTTATCAAAACTGAATCGATAGCGTCTGTTACAGAACCTGGCTACAATATGATGAACTTAGAACATATATGAGGCAGTTAATACGCAATAACATGTAAACATACTTTCAAATTCTTCTGTATTAAATCACTACTGTTCTACCAAGCACTTTCAAACGTGTGTTCGCGAATGCGACAATACATTGCAGTCGATTGCAGCTGTAGTAGCCCGAATCACTCTCGCAGCTCGTGATTTTGAGATTGTGACATGCAAAATGCTGCTGTTGCTGCTTTTAACTGGTTGTAAGAGTATAACGTGTTCAATTTTTTCACGCGTCGTAATCAACATGAAAAAGACACTCATGTTAGTTCATGCGTGACTGTGAACAATAGTTTATAATTTATGCAACTGAGTTGAATTCAACTAGATGCATCGCGTGATTACCACTTTAATGAGATTCTTACACAATTTAAATTTTTCAGTCGTGTGACTTTCCCATCCTAATAATTTTCACTGTCTAGTACAAAAGCTGACAGTCAGTACCTGCCTGTTTACAATAACATCAACATATCAGGATACTACAAAATGCGGGTTTTGCAAAACCAAATGGTATCTTGTATTCAAACCGTGCATTCACTCTATAGAAGCACGACATCTTACTTAAAGACTTCCTACTATCGTAAATTGGAGGGAAGCTCACGAAATCCTAAAGAGGACGATAGCCCTTTCATTTTCCGAATCGCGTCAACCACGAAGGTCAATGTCACGGTCAAGGTTAAGGTAAAGGTCACCTTCTTGTCAAGGTGGTGTATAATTTAGACTTATCTAATTACTACAAGTTTAAGGAAACTTTTAATCTTTGTAGGCCATCCCATAGGACTATGCGTGAGGATTCGATACTTTCTACATTTAGAATATCAGCAAAAGAGCAGCGAGTAATTAACAAGAAGGAAGTGATAGTGGTAATATTGTTTTGCTACAAACACACTTCACACACCTAGGATTATTCAATCAATATTACGATTGAGACTCCATGTTCAAAGTGTTGTAAATGTCGTTTTATCTCATGCGCCGTGGTCTAGTGGTTAAGGAGTCGGACTCACATGCCAGAGGTTGTGGGTTCGAGTCCCGCCTAGCCCGACATAAAGACTATCGGTTGGGGAAGGCAACGGGAGACCACCCCTGTAAATGTGCTCTCTCCCCAGGACATTGCTCACTCTGGCTGGGCAACAGGCTACGCTCGAAATCGAGTATGCCACTAAAAAAAATCAAAAAAAAAAATCTCATGCGCATTCAATGCCAGTCTAATGATCCCAGGGCCGGCAATGTTTAGATTGACTACAGATCTGCTCAGGTTACATACCTTGGGTTAAACTCGAGTTTAAAGAGAGGCGTTTCGTATAATGTACAATAAAACCCTCAATCATACGTTTAAAGCTTCATTACCACACTTTGTATGTGTATCCCATCTTAATTACGTTTAAAAGTAAGAAATCTCTTGTCGCTTCATTATGTAATCCATTACAACAGACAAAATTAATTTATATGATACACCTTCATCAAGTAAGAAGTTCCGTATTGAGACAATCAAAGTACCGTTTCCAGTCATAGTTACGTCTCAGCTGCATAGTGGTTAAGTGTCAGACTCACACTCCGAGGGTCGTGAGTTCGAATCAACCCTGGGCTTGTCTGCCACAATCCCCGAGGTACTGTGCTCTGTCGTCTGCTCTGGTGAAGTGGTAACCTATATCTCAAGAGAGAGGACAGAAAGGGGACTGCAAGCATGAATAGATTGTCATCCGAAGAGGAAAAGTAACCAGTTTCTAGTAGTGACTTCGGCCTTGAACAGGGTGAAAATAATGATGAAAACCAAAAAAACAACAGCTTAACTGCAAAAATATATGATATTAAATAAGGGAATATTTTAAATATTAACACCTTGCATCATAATGATTTGTTTTTAAAACTTCAATGATATATAATTCCTTTCCTGTAGAGACACTTAGTCAGGCACTTGACAGCCATGTCTGAATTTTATGACAAATACTACTTAACAACTTCAGTGGTAAGAATAAGGAGATAGTTGTATATTTACACATATATATGATATGCGACAAAAAAATCCCAACAAAAAAGGAAACGGAACTAACAAAAATCCCAACCCCACTAAACCTTACGTTATCATGGTACTAGCATGCCTTTACTAGAGAAGACATTTAGGAAATGGTCAACCAGAGTTTCGCTTACAAAAAATAGAATATGATGTACGAACACAGCAATTTATTGATTTCTTAACCAAAGCTTTACGATATTGCGCTATTGTGGTATCAATTTATACTTCTAGGTGCTACACCTCTGTCATAATGGCGAGTGACCAGCATGCATTGTAGTCGTTAATGACTCTGCTACACAAATTCAGTGAACTTCAAGTAAATATGGCAGAATCAGTTTGTATCATTGATACGGTATATAAATGCATTATTATAAAGCGGATACGTATTGTCCTGGATGGAAAATCTGGGGGAAATGAGTACGGTTATATCGGTGTAATAAGTACTGATGGGAAACCAAGTGGTTGATAAATTGAGTAAGTAACTAAGTACGTAAATAAGTAAATGACGTAATGCTGGGCTAGGCCTATCCCTGTCTCTCTGAAAAATTGCAAAATACTTGTGTCTTATACGAGCGTTTATTGAAAAGAATTTCTCAAATGAGAGAAATGTTACGGTTTTTATTGGACGAAACTGTTATGATAGGTAGATCTTCCGGGGATGCTTGCAAATCGATACATTTAATAATCACGATTAAAGTTGCCACCCGATTAACATTGTATGATATCTTGTTATCTATTGCATGAATGCAAAGATATATGATTACTTCATCATCGATAATTACTTAAAGATAGCGTGAAAGTTGGCATGTTCTTATATGAGTATGTATCATGTATACAAATGAAAAGACACACTTTAAAAAATATATACGTACACCTGTTCGTTTGAGAATAAAAATACACATGCAATAATTATGCGTGCCCTTTATTAAACAATACTAACAACACAACCGGCGTTGCACGGAAGGCTTAAATTAATAAAATTAAATAAAACTTTGAGCTATAGTAAAAATTATTGGGGTACAAAACAAACTTGTGCGGTTGCATTCAATTAATAAGGCACCCGTAATACTATTTTGGGGATTTTAAGGCGGTCTTCAAAGATTTGTCTTAAGATTGCCGTTCAGAAGTTTTGTTATTAGGGAATTATCGGAGCACTTTTTGCACTTTTGGTCAGCTCATATCCCCATTTGGGGATGAAAAGATCATTCATTTGATAAAGGCTCCTAAATGCCTCTTTCGTACTAAAAAAGTCTGTCCGAGCACCACTTTTGTTCCGACAGCTCGGAGATCACCTCTCATCAGTCCCATCTTGTTTCGTCAGGAATTATTCATGGCAGCTTTTTTTAACATTCGTGAGTCTTCAAGAGTTAAAATTTGAAGTCCCTGGCTTCAAATCTATACACTCTATTCCCGAACAGAAGAATACTAAATTGATATAACGTGCACAATGCTATATTTTGATTTATCCCAATATGTGCATACTATATAGCCAACCACAACGTCTTGAAAATGTTTTTTATTACCAGTGATTGTCAGTTCTGTTTTCAGGGCTTTTCCTAATTCATTTTCACTTCACGCTTTTGAGCATGTTCTCGGAGCATTTTTAACTTCCAAGATGAAGGAGCATGAAGCGTTGTCAGTTTCCCCTTGTAAAACATTTCTTTCTGTAAAAAATGCCCGTGTATCGACTTTTATGAAAGCTCATAGTGGTGAGTTAAGGCCTTTGTGAGCCATGCGCTATGCATGTGTTTGGTTAAGAATAAACTTCATTTTATATCTGTTTTACACATAAACATTTTTTGTACACCCAGGAAATGATATTGCTAACTCAGTGCAGAATTTGACAATGAGCATATTGACAGACGCTATAGCTCAAGAAGTAGACTGGGTATTAGTGACGTGTAATAGATGATGTTCACGCAGCAGTAAATTTATAGACGCCTGTAAAACATATAGAAAGTAACAGAGTGGATATAGTTCTCATAGATTCTGATGTGGAGGCGTTGCAACATAAATAATACGACAACATAAAAGGCGTCAAGATGATTAGATATGACCTGCTGAAAGAAAATGACTACAAGAATTTTGAGAAGGGAGGATTTGAAATGATGGTTTTAATAAGGTCACATAAAATTATGCCGCCAACGAGATTCGAACCTGAAACCCACGCATTACCGATTTGCGCTCTACAAGCTTTCAATGAGCTTTCGACAGAGTGATTGGCAGGATAGCAGTCTTTCCATGGTCACTTCGCTATGGCGAAAGGAGGCTGGTCTCCAAAACTACTTAGAGGTGGATATAGATGCCTTCCGGTGGAGTGTTGGGAGCTAATGTAGCAACTAGAGGAGTAGAGTATGGTGTCAGCGGAGTTCACCTGAATGTATTCTGTTTTGTTATTTTTGTGAATGGGTCATGGGGTTGAGTTACGTTTGTGACGTAAGTTCATATTTCTCTAGTGTCTTTTTAAAGTTATCTCAATTTGTGTTTGTTAATTAGAAAAGTTGTTCCGCAGCCTCTGGCTGTTACCTTTCTAAAATCCTTGCCAAAATCGAAATTTTCAGCCTAGAATTCATGGTCGCAACTATTGAGGTAAGGGCAGATAATGTGCTTCAAGGAATCCTGGTCCAATCATTATCGTAATTTGCAATTGTCAAACGCAGGCTCGGCACGCAGGCTCGGCACGCAGGCTCGGCACGCAGGCTCGGCACGCAGGCTCGGCACGCACCCTTCGGATCTGAATAGCTACAACGCATATAAAAACGAGTCAAAAGCCCCTATGCAACGAAAGTTAGCAAGCATCGAAAGAATAAAGCATCTGACAAGAGAATTTGCATGAGCTCCCAAGATAACTATAAATGTGCTTACTACTCATGGTGGCATCGTGCTTGATTTGTAGTCCTAGAAATCCTAGAAATAGAGAGTTACCTGATCTAACTAACTGAACAACGTAATTGCACAAAATGCGACAAAATCATTACTAAACCTAACATCATCCACCTTTAGTATGGCAAAACCTTACACGTATCGAAAATCGGTTTTGCGAATACTTTTCAATAAACTACCTTATTTTATTATGTCGGTGCCCATTGTGGAACTTACTTTTGTCGAAAAACGTGACATTCAATTAATCAATCAATCCATCAATCAATTAATCAAATAGCATTTACTGATCCAATTTTTTGCTTCATGTATTATACATAATAGTAAAGAAAGATATTCATGGCTTGGGAGACTGTTACCAAGACAGATCGTGTTGCAGCTAGTGTCACTGTTGCCCACTAAATTAACTCTAATTAAGCCCTCCCTACCCCCGCGCTCATAAGATTCTACGAATGTAAAAATGAATACAAAAACATTGACGAGTTAGATAACCTCTTTATTGCATCTCCATTGCCATGTTATTGCTTTTATATTCTTGACTATGTTGTTTTCTTTGAATATGTAGTACTATGTCACTTAATGACGTAGTTCTTGTTACAAACTACTAATTCCTAAAGGACATGAGTATTAACTTTGCAGATGATACAGTCTTCTATATTATTAACAGTTCTTGAGAAGTGATATCTAAGACACGAATTGCAAATATATGGTGGTATATTTGTAGGTGAATTTGGGATACCGTCTTTGACCATATTTGTTTTAATCCTTACTATGATGCGTGGCGAGGGTAACATAAGAAAGCTGAACAAGCTTTCAGTTTCTGCACATATCCTACTCATGAAAAATTAATTTAGTTCAAAAAATACAGTGGAGAAACGAATAATATCATCATCCGGATATAAATACATGTCCCAGGCATTCATGGTGTATGTTCTACTATGCTTAGGCAACCCATAATGACAAGATACTCTATCTCTCTAGTCAGCATTTTAGCTCCCAATTCTCCAACGCTGAATGTCGATATCCATCCCTACCATCTTTTCTGGGACATATGATTTGACCATAGGAAGATTTTTATCCGGTCAATCAATCATTGAAACAAGTAACTAAACAAATATAAATTATATAAGTAATTGGATCAATTTCACTTTGTCTTAGAATTGATAACATTTCTACTATATTTCATTTACTTTCTGCTTCGTAAACTTCAAGTAGCAACATATGCATTGTATATTGGTAGCATATAGCAATACAAATAAGGCCTACTCAGCTTTTACGAAAATTGTACAAGAAAAGTCATTTTCATCAAGATTCAGGTATGTAGAAAAGGGATATTTATCACGATATCTTTAATCACAAGGAAGTAAATGGACTTGGTGTGACATAGATCTACTGTATGACTTTAAATAAGGGCGTTCACTGTATTTCTAATGATGAAAATAAAATGATAGCAGAGGTTCTTTCAAGTTTTAAAATTTGCATTCAAATGAAGGGGTTTATTGCCATGCGCGATCGGCATTGAAAACTATTGTCATCTGCTTCCTTCTAAAGCACATCTGCCTTCAGACATATCTGATTTCTTTTGTAAGCGCTGAAAGACGGCATGGGTAAGTCAAAATTTATTTTCTGGATTACCACCTGTTGCTAACAGCTTCTCGGTCTCCTGGAGGAAGGTTGATTCTGTGTGAGCATCTGCTGGAATTGCATTAGCTGGATATGAAAAGTAGTAAATAGATGAAATTCAAATGCACTTTTAAAAAAAGGGGTGGTTCATGGTGGTAATAAAAAAATTAATAGTAATATTAAATAAACAGAAACGTATGAATATCAACTTATAGACATAAACTTGTCATTTTCCCTCAAAAAATTAAATGTTTAATATTACTGTCTAACAATATAACTTAAAGCGTTACAGAAGCGACCAGAAATAAAGATTTATTTATTTCATCGTGAAGGAAAGAGAGAGCTGAGGAAATAGAAATACAGCAGAACCTCGCCCATGCTCATTGACTTGTACTAATATGATTGTACAATCGATGACATTTTTTAGTAAGGAAATAGTTCAATAAAATATGAAAAGACACTAGAAAAAGAAAAATAATCCAATACCGAGACTTGAACCCATGACTCATAAATTCGCGGCGCGGGCTCTACCAACTGACCTAGGTGACTCATGATGACAGCCTACTCTGTATCTAATAATAAATATATTGAAGTGCTAAGCACAGCTTTCTTCACTTTTATAAAAGAAAATCGCTTCCCAAGCAGCAAATTCCTTCTGAAACGTCGCACGCGCTTCTAGGGAGGAGTTTCGGCTCCAAAGAGGTATTTATTCACTCTTTACTATGAAGTTTTTCTCACCAAACTCTTGCGTATCTTTAGCGTAACATAACGTAACGTAGCGACAATAATCTAAATGTGGTACTAATACAAATCAAATTAACAAAACAATACATCAATAATAGTAAACGAAACTGCGATACAACGAAGATTATAAAAAGTGTCCTCTCACCGATTTGGAGTCTCTCGTTTAAGTTTTCCTTTGTCCAGCACGCGCTGACAACACCCTAAAACTAAACTAGTGAAGAAGGGACGCTCCTACTTCTACTCCAAAACATAGGAGGCCGGTAGGTTACGAGTCCTCACTGCTATGACCTGCAGTGACAGCTCTGACAATCATAAGGAGCTTGACGCTATCTGACAATCTGCAGTGACAGCTCTGACAATCTAAAAGACTCGACTTTTCTCCTTTGTCCCCCCGTCCCCCCCCCCCCCCCCTTGCCTTCCGAAGGGTAGAAAGAATTTCAGGACGTCCTCTTTTCACAATGCATAAGGATTTCGTTACGTCTGCAGATGACAAGTAACGAGGCAATTGTTTATTACTGAATGTAATGGCAGCGTACTGATATCGTGCGATCTCTAGAAAATGCTAAAAGTAATATATAATTCTTGAAACTAGACATTTGCTCGCACACTTGCTGATTGTTTTGACAACCCATTCGTCATTTTTCTTCTCTCAATATTCCTTCCTGACATAACATGGCGTCAAAATACTACTTGGACAAACGATGGATACCTATGACCTATCATGTAGTGAAGGGATCTAGTGGTTTTACATAATATGTTATTTAAATGACTTAATTAATTTTTCCCCAATATAACTTCTTGTTCTTGTTGTTCTTTGGAATCTGGAAAAAATTGTAGTTCAACTCTGTATACACCTGTTTGATGAAGCACCACATTTTCTATTACCTTTTTGACAGATCTATAATTTTTTGCTTTCAAGTATAATTTTAAACATTGAAATAAATCCAGAGTACACAACAACTGCGCCTACAAGCACCAAACTTCAAGCGAACATATAACTGTAGCTTCAAATGTAGAGCCTGACATTAAAGGGAAAGGTGTAGTAATATTCCCTGGATAAGTAACTCCCCAAGATTAATTTGAAAAGAAAGTAGTAAGTTAGATTAAAAAAAATCCGAATCAAGCAGAGCGGCATAAAAAAATTTTTTTCTTGTTCTATTCTATGATTCTACAGAGTGTTTATCATATCTGTCAAGTTTTCCAAGATTCACAGTGAACGCTAGGAAGGAAATGTTTGCTTTAAAAATTGTCCCTGGCTCTTTTCTAGTAAAAATCACAAAATATGTGATGCTTGGACATCGCAACATAATAAAGGAAGGGATAACCCTGAGTAATAAGCAAACACCTCGACATCCACACGAGATTGAATGAAATTAAAAGACAAAGCCAAGATAGGCCAGGTGAAATCCGCTGATAATGTATTCTATTTCTCTACTTGCCACTTTAGCTTCGAACACCACTAATCTCTACAAAACACTGGATGGAGCATCTTCCGTCTCAAAGTGAAGTCAGTCGTTGGAGGCCAGTTTAGTCCTCATCAAGCAAAGCAATCTAACGCAACATGATGGACCTTCCCACAATATTTTAATTTCTGGGGACTAGTATCTGTGACCGAACTTTTTCGATGTTGGAAACAATGGGATTGCTTGCCCAGTCTCTTTTAGAGGTCAGTGTCCAACACATGAACGATGGACACCGACATTAAGCAAATTGAGCTTCAAAATATACTAGATACTAATTACAATTCATGATAAAACATGATTAAATCTTTCAAGACTAAATTTCCAGAGTAAACATTCGTATTTAATTCATAATATGAAGCTTTAAATTTCGAGTATAACTTAGCAGTACATTTTCTAGCCGAAGTTTTTCTTATTAACTCTGATTTTCCTTAGTATTTTTTCACCAAACGTAGCGTAAACTAAGTTCAGATCATATGAAATATATTAAAGTAAAAAATATTTATTGTATCGTCATGAAATTTTATCGTAAAATAAAGCTTGGATTTTCTTTGTTGCAAGGATTAATTGGCTCATTCTAAGAGCAAAAATATATAAAAAACCAGCGAATAACGTCACATTTTGCAGATCAGGGGAAAAAATCTGATGTATTAAGAATTTAGATTTTATTATTAATTCTTAAGGAACGACTTTTCGAACCCGTCACTATGTGCACAATCACAATTACAAAATCGACAAAAATAATAGTTTTTAATATATTTATGTTAACATGAGTCACTACGTCTCAGGCCTCCCGACACAGGGGGGGGCATGGCCCCCCACTTTTCGCCTCAAGTGTGCTTGCTTGAAAAAGGCAACTGATAATTTTTTACATTTGTTCTGCTAAAAACTTCATTCATAGCAGAAGTTGTGGGAGTGTGA
>JAAAKL020016118.1:0-11174 GCA_010016065.2 Carybdea cf. marsupialis auct. non (Linnaeus, 1758)
ATCTTAGTTTATAGACGATGTTGTTGGTATCTTCTGCTGGTAGAGAGTCCTTGGGAAAACCACAGTTGTGTTGAAGTGGGGCTTTATCTTGGAGCAATGTGAACAAAAAACTGTTGCAGTCATATTCATTTCCATTTATGGCAACCCATTCGTGAAAAGATCTGCCATCACCATTGCGATTAACTTGACTGAATTGCATGTTGCCCTGATTAGATCTAGCATCAAGGCATGTGTGTTTGATATATATCTAGGAAGTTTCATTTCAGGTATCACCTTGTCGATTGTTACTCCGCGTTAAGTGCGAAGCCTAAATTTAGTATTATCTTTATTGGAATACTTCTGAATTTGTGAAAATGTAATTACGTCGAAAGTAGAAGTATGATTGTGGATAAAGAATTCATGTGATGGAGTTTTGTAACCTACTACTTAAGTTATATGTCTACAAATACATGTTTTTTATGACAAAGAAGACGCGTGATTTCTTGAGTTCGGACTTCCCAGGTAATTACATAAGAATAAAATTGTACTTAAGGAGGGGACTCATTTGAAGGGAGGGGGGGGCGAAATCGAAAGGGATGCTAATGTAAAAGTCGCTGTTCGCAAGGAGCGATTATCTATATTTTGAATTTAAAGAGCTAATGATCCAGTTACTAAAGTACAAGGCGAACGTATCAATCTTTCGTAAACGCTGGAAGAAAAATTTGCTGTGAAGAAAGACAATCCTGTGAGTGTTCACAAAGCTCAAAAGATTGTGAAACACATGCCAATAGAACTCGCGAGAATATTGGGCTTTTTGTGGCATGGTCCCAAAATTGTATCGTCATCATGGTTGTAAGTGCGAGGTACACAGCTCTCATCGAAAAGCAAAAGATGGTGACAATTGTATAGCAACAACTCGAGAGAAAAGGGAATCAGTTCTTTATTTTTGAACTGACATTAAAAGAGAAGAAGTGTACAAAGTGTCCAGCTTGTTTCTTTTAGTTGAAATTTTTGGTTGCAATCAGATCAATATCATCAGCAACACGCAAGTTTGAGATAGCTCTTCCATTGATTTTAACATCATGATCAAAAGTGTCTAGTGCTCAAGTCATAATGAGCTCCAAATAGATGTTGAATAAGTATGGAGACAATACACAGCCTTGTCCGACTCCAACTCTCGATCTAAAATTCTTTTAGTTGAACTGTTTGGTTGCGTAAATGTAATGAAAACATTTTAACATTTTACTTCCTATTCGCTACTACTTTACAAACATTTAGGCAAAGATTGCGACCAGCGTAAGATGAGATATGACAGTTTTTTTCGAAGCCGAGTAAGAGGCGCTAGTTCAAGATGAGGTTTTAAAAGTCGCGCAGAGAAGGAAGCCCTAAACTGAGCATTCACGGTAATGTAACCGCAGTGACATAGTTTGTAATGGCTGAGTTCTGAATCGTCTTATATTTCTGTTTCCTAAGGTGATAACTTTGTAGAATTGAAATCAAAACGGGAGACCATAAAGTAAACCGGTGAAAGGGAGAGCAGAGTCAAACCTTTCATGTACTTCTTAACAAGCTGCTGCTGATGAAGTCGAGGAGGAAGAGGAAGAAGATGATGATAGGGTGGTGACGGTGGTGATGATGATGATGATGATGATGATGATAGGGTGGTGACGGTGGTGGTGATGATGATGATGATGTTGATGATGATGATGATTATGGTGACGATGGTTGTGGTGATGATGACGATGATCATGATGATGATGACGATGATCATGATAATGACGATGATGACGATGATCATGATGATGGTGTCGATGATCATGGTGTCGGAAATAATGCTATTAGTAATGATGAGACGATATGATGATGGTGGTGGTTGCGATGATGACGATGATGATGATGAAGATGAGGATGAGGATGATGATGGTGACGATGGTGGTGGTGGTGATGATGAAAACGATGATGGAAGCATTCAAATGTCTACAGTAACGAACTTGGAACCACCGATGAGCCACTTGCTTTTCAATTCTCTTATCCTGAGTCTAGACAATATCTCGTATGCTTTATGAAGCTGGTAAACGAAATATATTCCGCCAAAATGTATTGTTTGCTTTTTGAGTGAATCTTTGATGGTAACTTAGACCTTTGGTCAATTGGTGCCAGTTATTTACTGACTGTGACGGGGAGACCGGTTTCAAATCAAGGCAGTTGTGGCGTGTCATTTGCTTATCAATAAAATTGTCCTTTAGTCTTCTTTTTACGCCTATTTATAACTCGTGGGTCTTAAAAGTAACTTTTAAAACCATGAAAGATTAAGCAAAACAATGACGTCATACTGCGGTCACATGACCATTTTTGTAAAACAAACTACTGAGACCACAATGAGGCCAGATAACTTTCAGGCACGTATCAGTTAAAATTAAATCCTCAGATGTCACCCTCTGTTTGAGATTGTAGAATCTTTGAGAGTGGAGAAAGATAACCACTGAGCAGATCATAGATGCTAGCATAGTTTGTTCTGATTCTTCCTTGCAAGATTTATTTCCTCGTCGTGGGACACCTGCCATGTGTTTTCGAGTATGCACAAGAGGACAGTGGCATGATTCGCATTCGAACTCCCAGAAGTGTAATGTATGCAGATTGTTTTGAGAAATAAGATTTATTGGCAAAAGTGCTTTATATGTGAAAATAGAACTTCAGTCGGACAATACCTTAACATAGTACATAAACTGTAATTAACAGCTTGCTGAGCTACCTTGCTGTTTTTATTGCTTTTGCCAATTTTCTAATGGCCACCGTTACTTACATTTCCCTATTAAGCAATTTAAGAGTACGTCCTGATTTCGGCTTATTGAAGTGATTATAGTCGCTCTCAAATACCAAGTGAGTTTCCCAGGCAAAATACTTTTCACATCAAAACCTCGAAACCTCCGTCGCTTATGCCTTTGAAAGTTATACTGTAAGGGGAATGCTTGATATCTATATACATGTTGATCTAAAGTATTATAAAATAGACGCCCCCCCCCCCCCTTTCAGTTTCTCCGGCAGACATTCAACTGGTAGCTATATCACTTTGCACAACAACTCTCTTTAGTGGGAGTAAGACCATTTTATTCTCACTTTTTTAAGGATGTAAAGTTCTTTCAGTCATGTCCTTGTCGTTAACAACAAGGATGAGTCCGTACGATGGAAGACGATTGAAACGTAGAATTCCATTACCTACGAAAGATTGATTCTTTCAATAATTATTTACAAGTTTTACCCCTTCTGTCTTCAAGTTCCATCATAGGATTAATCAACAAATTCTGTCATGCCAGATTTAATGCCATCTGACAAGTCGTTGCTCTCCTGCGGTGAAAATGACAGAATGGAAAAGACATGAGTTCTGTTAATATTTTTGGATCACCTTGTAAATTATTGGAGGGGCTATAGGCCCCAGTCCCCCAATGGTTAAGGCACTGGAAAGTACTTTTTCACTATGTTTCTTAGTGTTTTAATTTCACAATTGACCGGTCCAAATATGCAACGGTATTAACAGATCACGTTGCAGAGTTGGCTCAGTTTGGCAATAAAACAAGTATGAAATGAATAAATGTAGAGTTAAACTTTCTACTTAAACTAGTTGTTTATCTAAAATGAAAAGAAGTGCGTGGAGAGGGGCGGGAGGGATGCTCCCCTCTCCTCTGATTAGGGCTGTTTTAATAAAATAATCTACGTACTTAGAAGTCATTCGAGTGCCTTTTAATTTTGGTGACTTGACAAGCCCCATGTCACCTGTGTCTGTACGAATTCTACGTACGTCCATTCAGTTTACCGTCCCTATCTAGGACTTCATACATAACATGACCTAACAATAAATCTCGCTTAAATCATGGTTTTCTCAACACCATAGCTATCTCCGCTATGTCTTTTGTCCAACTGAGATTTAGTTACAGGATTTAGATGGCACTACATCTTCAGTAGATTCTTCTACCGGCCTTTTAGTAAAGTCCAAACAGCTACTTATACTATACTTTACATTCTGCCTATTCCTAAACACAGAAACGCTCCATGCCTCAAGCCAAGTGTAGAATACGCACCGGAGGGCTAGAACATATCATTGCACATAAACATGATGAAGGGCAGTGGATTATTTCCATCTATGCAATGATTTTGGAAAAGGAAAGAAAAGTAAGACGGCAAGGAAACATCAATAATGCTACCTGTTGAGCATTCCCGTTTCCTGGTCAAGAATTCTTTCTTACCCTGGTCCATGTGCATAGTATTATGTAACGAGGCTCTCACGACTTTTCTTGCAAAATTATACTTTTCATAAGCATTTTTATCAAAGTTGTAAAGGAAAGAGAAAGCAAGAGAGTAACCGAGACAAAAAGAGGGAGCCATCATGGATTTACTGTTTTATTGACGTTCAAAACACAGTTACTCTTTTAATCAGTAACCAATATGTAATGACTTAGTTCATAACTAACAGTTGAGGCTGTCCAATCGTATAATTATGCCTTCGTTACATTAAAAGTCTTCCAGAGAAATATAAATGGACAAAGAAACTGACATATACTTTGCTTAATTCAAAGGTTTACTTGTTCGAGAAGCAGAAACGTCACCATGATGAAGGCATCATGTTATACGCATTACGTCAGAACTAGATTACGATAACTTTACTTGTATTTTTGAGTCTTTTACACGGTCATGAAGTCTCGTATATTGATTACATACGATAAAACGAGGTAACCGAATAACAAACAGAAATTCCAGTTATAAAAACTTGGTTTTAAAACTGAGTATTTTGAGGTCAAAAGAGTTAGGCCTAAAATATCTGGAAAATTTTTTCCCCTGAAACTGCCATAAAAATGTGAAATATTTGAATAATTTCATCAAGGTTCAAAATCGCCGCAAAAACATAAAAGAGGTAAATGAAAAAGCAATAGAGAGGACGTACTAACTATTTCCCAATCTTGGTATGATTAACGATTTCTAATACATTAAGCTTTAAAATTGAAAGCCGTCAACATCTTGGTTGTTGTACGACTCTTCACAGATTTTTCCTGGTTTTGAAATGCACAACAAAATCGTCTCCTAGCATTAACAACCTAAACAGACATAAAAGTCTACCAATGTACACTCAGAAACATGACATTTCTAGACATCTTATCTCTTGCTGCTGGGAATAAGTCGTTGCTCTGACAGTCCTGTGGTGTAAATCAGAGATTTTGAAGTTTGAAAACGGCTTTATTTGATTCTATAACTAATTCTTTAATACGGAAAAGAGCACATGTCGGCATCTGTCCACTTCTCGTGACTTAGGAAATTAAGATTTTGTGATTCAATTGAGGTTGTATTTCATCTCAATTACTGATCTACCAGTCGCTGATCTATGACGGAATTCCAAAATATTGCAAAACGTAACAAGTTTACACATGTATCTGATCTATGACGGAGTTCCCAAATATTGCAAAACGTAACATGTTTACACATGTATCTGATCTATGACGGAATTCCCAAAATGTGGCAAAACGCAACAAGTTTACACATATATCTGATCTATGACGGAATTCCCAAAGTGTTCCAAAACGTAACAAGCTTACACATGTATCTGATCTATGACGGAATTCCCAAAGTGTTGCAAAACGTAACGACATTTATCTGGAAAGACAAAAGTACGAAGCATTTCATTTCATTTCAGGCGGATCTAACATTCGGTTATTTTAGCGCGAAAAGATCATAGAGCAGTTTGTTGAAATCAAATTTAGAAACAATTTCACATCTTACAGAATAACTAACGAGAAAATCGGTACAAATAAGATGTCATAGGAACAGTATCCAGCTTTGACCAATCGCCTTAGGTACTTTTCTATGTTTATTAATCAATATTTCATCTGTTACCGCTAACAAATGGTCTGGTCCTATTGCAATAGCACTTTCATAGATTTTCACAATGGTGTCTTTTAATTTGACAATCTAGTTCCCCCGATCTTATTCTTACCAGTTGTCACTGCGGCATATTCAGAGTATTGGATCCCTATGGTCCAATCACGTGATCAGGGACCGGAAGTTCTATAAAACTAACATGCTTCCTTATAACTATCGTGTTATGCGTATGTACGCGTATGTGGCACCACAAATTTTGATTCTACCTGACTGGTCCTAGAAGGTCTAGGAAGTTTCACCAAACGGTACGTCATCTTTTTCAATGTAATTTGTCTTTTTATTATTTCGTCTATATCTATGTACTCTTACAAGTTATGTTAATCTTACTGTTAACCTTACATTCTTGTAGAATGTTATCGCAAAGATATGTTAAGAGGAAGATGACAAGTGTCTTTCTTGGCTTGCGCATCAACATTCTATTTACCGAAACTCCTGTGTTGTCATGTAGAGCACAGGCAGCCACTTCCGTATCCTATTCACTATAGTTGTTGCACGTCAGAACTTGCAAGCAACATCCTTCTCTGGAGGCCAATACATGGTAAAAGATCAATTGGAAGGCCTCACCGAACCTACATTGACCAACTGATGGATGACTCCGGATGCCTGCTAGAAGACCTGCCAATAGCAATATCTGATAGAGATGGTTGGAAGGAACGAGTCATTAGGATTCAAGAAGAATTTTCGACCTGACGATAATGAGAGTGATTTTGTGTGTCAAGGCGGACACGGTGTCATAACTCTCCTTGCAATCTCCTATAAAGATTAGATTGTCTTACTGCAAAAAGTATGAATTCTGGGTGCAAGGCTGTACTAATTGTCAGAGAATAGCATAAATATACAGATTCAGGTATGAAGTTTTAAACCATTTTACAGGGAATACTGTACACGACAGAATAGTGATATACGGAACCTTCCACTTTTTTCGTGCCTGACAGGCAGTGTCAAAAAGATTAGTGCAGTTTTCAGAATGCTAAACAAAACCATAGAATTTTCTGCTACATAACTATGAGTGGCCACTAACATACTTAGCAGTAAGTAGTGAGCAAGATGTTACACACCGCTCTGATAAATTTAGATAACTTCGGCGAATAGAATCAACTTGGCAATCTTAGGCATAACCTAACTGCAGCACTGTCAAAAGAGTTATAGTTTCGTATTATAGCCACACCCGTAAACCTGCAAGTAACTCTTGCAACCATGTCCACGTTCGTGCACAGTGTTTTATGCATTCGTAATTGCCATGTAAGAAGAGCACAAGATGTCGTAGTTGGTATTTTCAGGCCAGGGACGGCATGGAGCTCGACAGTTCCGGTACAGGTATTTATTTCTTGGTCAATGTTTTCTGAACTATTTGTCTGTGACTGCCTCCTGTTTTTACTGCTATTGTGGAAGGTTGTTGTTGTTGTTGTTATTGTTGTCTTCCTCGATGTGTTCAGCCCTGGGTTTTCACACTCCCTTATGTTACTTCTCCATCTGTTCATATCAAACTCCAGCAGCAGCGCTTTATGAAAGAAGAGTCGCGATATTAACTAGCTGGCATAGCTATCGCTAAATTTGAAAGAATGCTTTAATAAAAATCTCATAAATTTCAGCGTCCTTATTCTCTGACGTGCTGCCCTTAGGAAGTGACAGACACTTGGGAGCAAGAGAGCGTTAGTCCCCCGACCATTTGTATTTATTCCATAAAAAAATACCGGCAGCTACTAGTAAATGAGCCCGTATCCTTAAGAATATGTTACTTCATGTTCCACATTTACAGCTTTTTCAGAATCCCTTCTTAACTTGATCAAATAATGGCCACGCCCTTGTTGACAGGTCAATTTTTGGCCTTCGCCCCCAATAATCGTACAAGTGCACGCTCCTACCCTTAGGACCCCCTTTGTGCTGCATGGCTTCCACCATTATGCTTTTTTCTTAGTGCCACTTTATACTGTAAATTTCTGCTACTGTTTAATGACACTCTCCAAGAAACACTCTTGTTGGAGAAAAGGCACAAAGGAAGTCAAAAATGAAAGGCACAAGTGGTCAAAGAAAAATCTTCCTTGATAACTTCCAATACACCAGAACACCAGAACCTCGTGAAAAGGTCTTTTAAAACGTCTTATATCTGATATATATTCATAATTCTGTATCAGAACTATGTTCCAATTTTGACTCGGTCAATGACGTGGCCATGGGACCATGGGGGAAATGGGGACAAGTCCCCCCCTTCTCCGGAGATTCGATCTCTTAATTCGTTTAAATCCGATCTTAGAATTCAGGTCAGTACTGAGGATAAGTTTTAGATGGCTTCATATCATGAATCTTGTTATTATGACGTGGTTTAAAAGTGAATGGTCTAGCTTCCTCGATTCTGCAGTAAACCCCTCATAGGCCTGATCAATGCGTCGAACTTTTTATGGGGCGAACTGAATGAATTTTGCCTCCTTGTCGGAGAAGAGTCCGTTTCAAGGAGAGTCTATTGATCTAGTCACCTTTAAATTCAAGTCCCCCCCCCACCCCAGTTTGAAACAGCTGGCCACGCCCGTGGCTTGGGTGCTTTACTCACTGTGGCAGGGGCGACGTGATCTCCGTGAAAACTATGAAATCAGAAATGCAACACTGCAATTGCAATGACATTGTGTCGCAATAATAGCACAATGGAGTTTGAGTTTGTGAACTCTTGCTTCTACGCCACACTTCACAATTAACTTATTAAAGCTAGTGACCCGTTACACTACAACACTCCTTGGCAACATGGCACACAGCATTGAGACAGCAGCTCAACCGACGTCCTCCTTACCAGGGACTGCGGAGCCGAGGGGACCGGGGGGCAGGGCCCCCCACATTTTTGCAAGTAGAAGTGTTCATAATGTGTTTTCACAGAGTTGTAATACAGGATTAGAGTAAGAAGTGATCTTGCCCCCCCCCCCCTTTCAAAACCGTTGCGCGGGCCCTGCTTAAGCTATGACACCAGCGACTCAACCAAGCTTCACTGGAGTTGAGGTACACAAAAAGGAAACTTCAGTAATAGCAAGTAATAGAGTCTTATCTGATACGCTCTAACGGGTGAGGAGATGGGGATTATGTATTGACGCCAATAAAAATGACATCCCAAATATCTTTCTCTGGATACAGTAACAGAGAACCTTTGAACTTTTGATTTAGGATTTAGAAATTTGAGGTTATGCAATTGCCCTAAGCATCTCCCATATTGAATGCGTGGAAGATAATCTTCGGTACCTCCCAGGCAGCGTTTTTCAAAGTGTGCTTACCACTCCTGAATATTCCAGGAAGAATACAAAACAGTAAAGGAAATTTGACAAGGTGCGTCTAAAAAGTTCCGGTTCACAATCCAGCACCTCAGCTTTTAATTTGATCTGCTTCCGGTCATTTATAAATAGTACCCAGACTTCTTCCTGTGTTTTCCTAAACAGTTGTTTAAAAATTTATATATGACTGTAGGATGTTCTGAACAGGTTGACTTGAGCATAAAGCCATAAATGTACTTCTGCAATGATAAAGGAGCAATTATGTGATTAAGTCATAATGCAGTGCTTAGGTAGTTTTGTCTCTTGAGAATATGACTGCTCCGATTCAGAGATTTGCCGACTATTTTGTCGTCTGTGGCCTCGATGAAGTTTCCGGCCTCGAACCCTTTCAAGACTCCACGTCAAGTGAGTTATTCTTCGATTTGAATTTGATTTCTCTTGAGTATATCTTATCTGTGTGATGTTTATTAACGAACAAAAGGCACTATGGGGCTGTAACTATTGATACTATTGTTGACGGTAAAAGAATATTGAGACGGACTCCTGCACGTCTTGAGACAGTTCATCGAGATTGCTACACTCTGTTATTGCAGCACGTGTAACTTTTGATTCGTCGACCTTCAGACATTTATGGTGTACAGTTTTGCCATATGTAAGATCCGGTGCTGAAAGTGGGTTTATTGGCTGTTTATATCTTTGATTTTCGTGGTATTATACGTTTTGAGGGAAGAGATGGTCTAGAAATAACAGTATGTTCACAGTGCTTTGGGGGGATTGCTCGGTCGCTTGAATTGAATCCCAGAACCCACAATTATTGTACACCAGCAGTCACACAAGGAAAGCACAGAAGGATGCCCATTCACTTGATCTTGCTCAGAAAATCTTTCTAGTCTACTAGATATGTCTGCAATAATAAAACAAGGAGCCAGAGATTTATCCCACTGAACTGCCAAAGGGAATGATGATAGTGTTCTCATTGTTGTTGTTGTTGATGAGGCTGGTAATAATGATGATGATGGTGCCTGGTAGTTATTATCATGATGATTACGTTGGTTTTGCTGGTCATAAAAGCGATTAAACTGTTGATCATGATGATATGGAACATTGAAAGTGGTGGTGATCCTTATTAATGACAATGGCAGTAAATGGAGATCATGATGCTAGTATTTTTTATGGTTGTGGTACAATCATACGATGCCTCAAGTCAAAAATTTCAACGTGAAAAAAAGCTTGTTTTAGTAATAACAAAGACGAACAACTAAGTAACCTGTTAGTTGTAGGGATTTTCTGAGATGTCTATAGGGATATGCCAAACTAAGTAGTGGCATATTGGTAGAGTGTCAGACTCTGTCAGCCTGAGCTTGCTTGCTACAATCCCAGAGGTACTGTGCTCTGTCATCTGCTCTTGTGAAGTGGGAAACTATATTACGAGAGATAGGACAGAGAGGGGACTGTAAGCATGAACAGCATGAATAGTATGTATACATATGAATAGCGAGCATGAATAGATTGTCATCTGAAAAGTAAAAGTAGCCTCATTCCTAGTAGTGGCTTGGGCCTTGATCAGGGTGAAATTAATAAATAGAATAAAAATAAATAAGGATGTCCCTTGGCAACATATTTACAGTATTGAGACTTTCTTCCATAGACCAACTTTGCCATGGCCCACAACTTAGGAGTTAAACTCATGTTAAAGGCAAGCAATATTGACTTACTAAAAGGGAATTTCATCTGTTGACTCTACAGTAATCAGTGAACGTTACCTGCAGGAAGAAAGTCCAACAAATGTGCACTTATTACTATGTTTTGGTTGTACTGCCATGAGTAATCAAGGTAAACCAATATGTTGATAACAAAGTATTGAGTCCTGTCAATAACTTATCAGCAAAAGAAAGTATGAAACTCTTTGTAGCTAATTTGCATAACTCTTCTTCGGTTTTCCAGTGCATCTTGCTTTACATCCATGTATCAACCACTCCTGTTTACAGAATTGTTACTTACGTGAATTCTGCTCTCTAT
>JAAAKL020016119.1:0-11173 GCA_010016065.2 Carybdea cf. marsupialis auct. non (Linnaeus, 1758)
CGATGTAGATTAAATTTTTTGGTTTGTATTTGTATGATTCCGGCCCTTAAGTTTGTTGCGTGCCCTTGCAGTTCCTCGGGAAGTACTGATAAACTTCTCTGTGCTGATATTAGCGAATGGATACTTTTCTCGTTTGTCGGGAGGGGAATTTGTTGTCTTGCCCATATATAAGGAGAGAGGAGTGGACCTAATTATCGAAGGATATAACCTGCTACTACAGGAATGGTATCCTAACATAATGAACATATCTAATTTACTACAGCTTTTATTGTCAGTTTTTCCCATAGTTATCAGTTACTTCTTGAGTTTATGTTGACATAATATTTTCAATTACGAAAAGAATAACTGGACTGACAATCTGAACCTCCGTGTATGTTGTATTTATTACATTTTGATGTATTTATGAACTTCGATATCAGTTGTATCTTCAGATTGTCTACTCCAATGGCGAAAGCTAGTCGAGTACTTTAAAATATTTTAGCACTTTCGGCGTTTAATTCTACCTAATTTAGACATTTACGTCTTGCGTTTAGTTTCTAGTTATCACTCGTCTCCTATACCCCCTTTTTAAAAATGTTATATTTTGCACTCTCGTCTGATTTTTTCATTTATTGTATACACACCTTTTACACACGAATGTCTTTTATCATATATTTACACTCCTTTTGTTATTATTTACGTACGCCGTTGTAACATTTCATTATGCAATTCCAAGTGGAAATATTTGACCTTACATTCCACGTATAGCATACTTTTATGCAAATCCATAGGAAGGAAATGTATCAAAGTACTTAGCTCAATATATGCTTATCCTTTGATTTGATTCACCATCATGCATGGTACCACGGTATTGCAAAATTTTTACTCAATACTTTGGCTCTCCTAACTAGTTTTATATATTTTTGACAACAAGTGTTTATGTTGACAACAGTAGCGACTTACAGCACAGACACCAACCCTGCTTCGGGATATCGGTCCAAACGATTTATTCATAGCTTTGTTCGTTGCTTTTAAAATCTAGGCAATCTGCGTAATAGAAGAAAATATGGCTTGAGCCATTCGAATAGCTCTCCCAAGACAAAGAATTTTCATTCATTTTGTGTGTTAGCATGCTAGAAACCAACTATCTTGTCATCTTCACCGTGTTTTTCTTTCATGGCAGACTAATACCATACGATCAGTACTACTTCGGAGTACTTTATTTTACTGGCAGCGACATTTTCAATAGAAAAATGCGAGAGCATGCACTTGAAAAGGGATTCACTCTAAATGAATATTCAATCAGGTAAAATACAAGGATGTAGTTTCGTGGCCTATTCAATTATATGCGATTTTACAATTCTGTTTTATTTCGTATCATAATCTTGTATTTATCACATACACACGAAATAGGAGGAGAAACATGAAAAATGCTGAAGCATCTCAAACGAAGATAGGTTTACATTGAACTGCACCTATGATATCCAAGTTATAAAATTAGCATGCTTTTTGCACTTTTTATCCCAATAAGGAGCAAAAAATCAACGTAGAACAACTCCGTTTGTTTTGTGGCACTATTGTATTTTCGACTTGTGCCTATCAACAAGTAGTAGTAGTGGTGGCAGTAGTAGTAGTGGCGGTGGGGTGTGGATTGTTTTTAGTGGTGGTGGTTGTTTTGGTGATAGTGGTAAAAGTGTTAGTAGTAATGATATTGGTGCTGGCCGTGGTAGTGGGATTTCACACTTTTTATTGAGGATGGTACAGACAGTAAGATAATAATGTTTCCAATAGATCTGAGCAAGTCAGAAGTAGACGAAACATTGTCCAAATAGTTTCCCCTTGAGTGTGTTCTCCTACATATAGAGCTGTAACTTACTGCGGCTTGAAAGGAGTTACGAATATTTAATCATATTTGTTGTTTTTAATGCGACTCTTTATTTTGTGAAGATACAAGAGAAGTAGGAAACATAGTTTATGATCATCATTTTATTTCTCTCTTTCTACGTAGGCCAATTGGAAGCACAGGTACGTTGCTGTCGTAGTCTTGTATCTGAACGATGAAGTGGTATCATCTTATGCTCTTTATGACACAGAACCTGCTTTCGTTTTGTGACTGGTTCTCATCTTTTCTCATTTGTTGCCATTCCAATCTCAGTAAAGTGTGTTAAATGACTCTTTGGCAATAGCGCTCTTTTTAACTTTAAGAAACATTGACATTCATCTTGTTATGTGCTTTTTAGAATTTTACAGAGCATTTAACAAAATTTCGGTATACTCGTTTACTCGACATTGAAGTTCTTGCAGTGTAGAACCCGGTCTACAAATATAAACAGCTCAGACTTAGATTAATTGTGATTATATGATCAATTTAAGATTATGTGACACTAGTACCAGTTTGAAATAGGTATACCTAAGTAGAGACTGGCATCGGATCTTGTAAGTGCAAAGTGTTTTAATTTAAATATTATTTCAGCCTGACCTCAGAAGATATAGATAAGCACGTATCCAGGAAACGGATGATGAACTCCAAGTCCTTGTAAGATTCTTTAAGATACAATACCGCAGATGCTGTTCCGTAATGACACATATCCAACAACTATCCTCTATGTCAACCAATGTGCAATTATAAATAGATTAGTTACTACAAGTAACACGTACGCGATTAGTGCACCTAGCAGATTGTTGGTGTGGTCAGTTCAGCTAATATAGGGTAAATTAAGGTATCTTTATGAGTAAGACGCACCTTTAGTCAGCTATGTCAGTAGATCTTGAGTTTCGTTAGCTTGTTTAGATGAGCGTGACGTCGGTTAAATGAACGATAATCTTAATCTAAAGGATGATTGAAAGCTTTTGGTAACGTCTTCGATACGTATCTGTTGTCGTGCGTTCGTTTTGTACATTGTTAGTTTCGTCTAAATCTATTGATCTTCTTCTCTCTTTTGACCCTCTCTTCACATTTTTTTCTTGTACATAGTAACGTTACCGTAATCAATAACTTTTGTCTCTTTTGCCGTAATTTGGTTGGCCTTATATACTAAATGCATTAATACTTAACGAGTTTCTCCCACAGATCTCTAAGAAACACTGGATCGAGCATCTTTCGTCTTAATTGAGGTCAGTCGTTGGACGCCATTATAGTCCCCACCAAGCTAGGCTTAGAAACAATGTTGCGTAGCATGGCGGACCTTCCCGCGCTATTTTAGCTTATGGGGACTAGTATTCGTGACCACAGTTTTCCGCTGTTGTAAACAATGGAATTGCTCGATCCAGTCTTTTATAGAGATCAGTGGTTTCTCCTGTTAAAATATTGGTGGCATCAGATGAGAGATGGGAGAGGAAAGTCAACTAAAAATATTTTCTGTCATCTCTGTGAAAGCTTGGAGTTTGCAAAAGGAGACTGTGCTCATTATCTCTTTGTATTCTCAGGTGTTCCTGGTGAACCAGTTGCTATCGAGAAAGAAGAGGATATCTTTGAACTCATTGACATGGAATACGTCACACCTAAACAGAGAAACCTCTGAATATTCGGTTTTAAGTGTGTCGATGTAAGAATGGATTACAATGTCATCTGCATCTGTCGCTAGGTCACTATTTGTATTTGTGTTTATATTTGTTCCTTCGGAAACCTAATAAATCAAGGCTGAAGACAAAAGTCTTCTAGTGATAATGTCTGGAAATAGGAAATATCTTTTTATCATTTTAAATGCTTGTCCTTTTCCAACTTTTGTGAAGAACGAAGGGATCGCATTGACGTCTTTCTCTCCCAGTACCCAGAAAAGTTCCTGCCAGTGGACATTGATGACTCCACATAGGGAAATACTCCATCCATTAATGCATCCGATACCAAAAGTAGTTACATTCCTTTATACCCTTTTCACATGAGAGGCTGGAAGTCCTTCACGTCTGCGTGAAGTTGTAATTTTCTTGTTCACATGAGTCGTGGGGCTGACGACGTCGGACGTTGACGACGTCTCCTGAAGAAATGAAATTTCACACGTCAGTCCAGATTTCCTCCAATTCAGTCGCCATCTTGGATAGTAGCTGCGATATTCAACATAAGCTTTGTCTCTAGTAATTATCAAATGGCATCCGCTAGCGGAGCTGAATGTTGTAACGAGGATAGTATGTATTTTATTCCCTTTGGGAATGGTTTTTGACGAAATTGAGAAGTAACCAAAAAAATGAAAGTGTATAAAAACAACATGGTGAGTACGTAAGAACCGCGCTGTCCCTAAAGTTTTACTAATGTACTCAGTAGGTAGATGCTTGGTGCCTCAAAACACTGTTAATATGTTGCTTGCTCTCGATTTTAAACTGTAGATTTGAAGCTTGAAACGCTTTGTAAGAGAGCTGACTGATAAATTTAATATGATCAGTCTATGAAGTTATCGAGACCTGCTGGCGTACTCGCGATTTTGTTCAGTGTTTCGATTGTAAGCACTTCCGCTATTACGATATAAAGACGTTCTGTGCTTCTGTTTTCCCTATTTCCGTTAAGTACTGAATATTTTTACTTTGTAGAGGAGGTATTCCACTCATCTAACTTTGTGCTGAGATTCAGCTCCGATTTCAGTAGTTTGAAAGTCTACATGTCTTGTGACGTGACGTGACGTTAGTCAACTGCTCCCCATGTGAATAGGGTATAACTAACAGTCTCATGTGCATTGTAGCTTAGTTGTTACGTTTTTCCTAGTTTACCGTTTTCAATTTGTATCTGCAGTCACACAGACACACGTTCGTACTTACCGGACATTAGGAATCTCTCCGGTTTAAATCTCTTTGGCTCTGACCAGTATGTCTCTGATTGTTGTAGCTTGTACAAGGGAACGTAAACATCATAGCCTACTGGTATTTTAGTCCCACCGAGTGTAATGCTTTCACAAACTTCCCTTGTAGTTACTGGAACTGGAGGGTGCAGTCGTAGGGATTCTTTGATAATAGCAGTCACATATGGCATCTTTTCAAGATCTTCGAACTTCACTTCAGTTTTGTCACCTATTGATAAAATGACTTCCTTCCTTGCTTTTTCTTGTTCGTCTGGGTGCGTCGACAGAAGGTACAAGGTCCATGTCAGGCTGGTACTTGATGTATCATATCCTGCCAGTGCAAGAACCATGACGTTGGCCAACAAATCAGTATCACTGAAAGTTTCTCCTGTATCTTCATCTTGCAACTTGATCATTCTTGTCAGTAAATTGGGCTTAGAATTGAGTACCTTCCCGCAACTATCGTCATCAAGCATTTTCCTCTGTGTGTCGATTATCTAATATGTGGGAAAATAGTAAGAAGCGACACGTCAAGGTTAGGGGACGAAGTGTACTGCCGTAAAATAACATCATAAGATATGATCTGATTTGGTAGATTATAGGGCTTGGGGATGAAGAATAGTCCGGTCATTTTTTCATTCAAATATGGATTTTGAAACAGCAGGAAATGTTGTATTTGCAGTCACATTATAAAACTGGTTTTTTATTACATAGAAACATTTTGCAGATGATTATGGATCACAAAACCTTTTCTTTTTTCGAAGGACTAATTTACTGAGGAGGTGAGCGAAGCCCATCCTAGTAGATTTTAAACCCCTTTACAATGCCAATCTACTCAAAATGGCAAGTTGCTGTATCCAAAAACTACCTATAAATGCTAACTAGTAGGCCCACTAAAAAACGACTGGCTCGAGTTTAGAGAGGGTACCCAGTGCCTCCCTAAATACGCCATTGATTCTTTTTTAAAAAATCTTGAAGATTTTCCCTGTTGAATTCCTGATTACAACGATTTATTACAAGAACTCCTTTGTGATTATAAGGGTGCCCAAAAGAACATCGGCAGCGGATATCTTGCTTTATTATTTTTCTCTGAACAACCCACTATGCATCAGAATGAGTTAGCCATGACTTCAGTTATCAATCAAATGGGAGCTAAATCGCAGAAAACGAGATTTGTAAACTCCTGTCTCTATATGTTTAAAAGTGTATCGATTGCAGCTGCATGTTTCTTGTGGATAAACTCTAATCTTACAAAGCGCAATTGTGTTAGTGGAAGTGGATAGTTAGTGTTACTGCAGAGTCAAAATTAGCCAACATAATCCTATGATCTCACAAGGTTTCCTATCCAGGTCATATTTAATCTCTGGTTCCATAGGCATCTCTTCCATGCATTAAAAGTGTTAATTAACCAAATTTTCTTCATTAGCTACCTAGTTCTTGCGTTATGTTGACGTTTATGGACGATTGTCTACTCGCTTAACCTTCTTAGTCGCCACCACTACATAGATACCTGTCTGTCTGTCTGTCTGTCTGCATGATGCATGAACGATCACCTCTAATTTGCTTACCATTGGTTCAATTCCTTTAAAATTTTATACAAATGTGTAACATAACTCTCCAAAGGAGTGCTATGAGCTTCAATGTGGATCTGGCTTCATCTTGGGGTTTACAGTGGTGCCGAGGGCACTCGAGAGCCTCTCAAGCTGCGAGAATGAGATTAAGGGGTGCCTATTACGTCAAAAACTGTTTTGATGTAGTAGATCTGTCCCTAAAGATTCTCGTCGGGTCCCATTCTAGATCTGGCTCACCCTGAAGTTATAGGGGTCTTCCGGGCCCCATAAGGATCTAGAGTTCTGGAAATGCGACTTATGGTGATGCCTATGCAGTCAAAACGTTTTAAAGATGATGGACCTTATGACGGATGTGGGCCTAGATGCGGATAATCCTGGGCTTCGGGATGGTGCCAAGGGGATCCTTTTTCTTCTTGAACTGTGGTGATATGACCCAGGTATTCATATGAAGTCAAACGTTGTTTTACGAAATGTTACCCATGCAATGGGTTCAGGGTGGGTCCGCACGTCACTGAAGCTAGCATCATAATTGGCTATTAGAAAGGAGATGTCATGCATTCCTCTGATTCCATTTGACACACTGTTTGAGTTGAAAAGACTTTCCCTCAAAAGTCTGTTATGAAATAACTGTAAATAAAGCTCAGTGACAATCTCTAAACGAAGTTAAACAAAATGTGGCTGCAGCATGCTTCTTACATGGTCAACCCCCTGAGGCCTGTTCTGGAGTGCGAATGAATGATTACCTCTTCTACCTCGCACCAAAACCACAGACTATATAAGGTATTGTTTACTGAGCAGTGCTGCAATTTAAAATTTTTTGATTGGACTATGTAGCCATGATTTTCAGTACATAAAGAACGTTAGTAAAGTTAATAAATTGCATTTTATAGTTTATCGCTCTTCGAGATCTCCATGTATGCCCGGACAACACCGGATACTTCTGCTAGTTACTCCAAGAACATTCTTATTTTTCTACACCAGAGATTATGAAACACATAATCTCTGTCTACACATGGCTGTATTAATGTTAAATGTAACTCAATTCCAGTCTCCTCTTGTCCTTGTCGATGCATACTTTGGAATGCCATGGAATATCAATAAGTAAGCACCCTTTGAAACATACCCATGAGAGCAGGACCTCCCACATCTGTTGCTTTATCTTTGCAAAATCTTCATAGGTATTAAGCATGGGCAAAGAAAGAAACAGTTGCCTGAAATGTACTGGAATCGATCAAGGGGGAACATTGCAGGTCATGGTTGAATGAGGAATTCGAATGCAGATTTTAATCTTTTACGTCTTTGTAGTAGAACCATGCTAGGTGTGTCCTAAGGTCAACTCATGATCACGTAGCCCCTTCCCCCTTTTAACATTTTTTCCAGAGTTTATTTGATTGAACTTAATGTTAATAATGTGTAAAGTAATTTTGATGGTGTCTGACCTGCTTTCCTTTGAATCGTTTTTTAGCTTTTACTGATGTCGATCTTTAGCACGTGGATATATTTTATTGTGCCATATTCTTTCTTCCCAAGATACAGGGTAACTAAATTATGCAGATGAGTGATTCTTAACCTGCGGCTCGCCAGCCTATTTTGTGTGGCTCGCAAGCCCCAATTCAGAAAATAAAGAAGTTACTTTTCTCGTGTAATGGATGAAGAATGCAGAAAATCAAGTGGATTGCCGATTTCCCTAGTGATAAATCTTCTTCTTTAGTAGAAAGCAAAACTTCAGCCAAAATTACAGGCCTAAATTGATATGATACATAGATCTCGACGTTTACCTGAATCAAAATTAAGTATAATAGTGCCTCACCAATACTAATACCGCAAAATTGCTCCACATCGCTTCAACGCCTATGGCTTCTTTGCTGTAGCGCCTTGACCGACTCTAAGAAGCAATTTCAAAGCCCTCACTAATAGAGATATTTCTCTATAAGTACCTGATCAATTTTGTGAATGGCTATTGTAACATCAGTTAATACGATTCTATGCAATCTTTGTTCAACGTTTGCTATGATGCTTTCCCAATGACAATCAACTGCTCTACAGCCACTGATCTGGAAGACTATATCGAGCTTTCCATTATTTCCCACAGAGAAAAAGGGTGGTCATGAATACTAGTTCCCAAGCGCTAAAATAGCATAGACGATCGGCAGTGTTACGTAATGTTGTTTATAAGCTTGTTTGACGGAGACCAAAATGGCGAAAAACAACAAACCTCCAGTTGAGACGAAAGATGCTCGATCCTGTGTTTCTAGAGATCAGTATCGACAGCCCTCGATCCAACGTTCATTCACAAAAGTGGCAGCAGAGAACAGGAGAATGAGAGTCATTAACGTAGAAAAGTATCTCTCTTTTTTGCTTCTCTAAATATTGAGAAAGTTTCTTTAACTTCAGTAGTTACCTTATTTTATCATTTTATTAGATCCCTATTTTCCCATATATCCGTATCTTCGCTTTACGTGTGACAAAACTAACACCAATGACACGGTGAGAACATTGTCTAAGATGCAATAACAATGTAATGAAAACGAGTTAGGCTATTGTTGTATGCGACAAAGCTTAAAGTGGGCGAAAGTTATATTTTTAGCCGTTACCAACCTATCACTCTGTGCCTATCCTATCCTATCCTATTGGTGGATTGGTCGCCTAAATAGATTGCTGAATGCATTGCAATATATATTCATATGGCACACCTCTGAGATCTATGAGCGCTGCTATAGATGCAAGTTGAAGATTCTAAAAAGCGACATGAACATGAATTGTATTTTTTCCGTGACTTCCCCCTGAGCCGCAAAAACGGGTGCTCATTACAACACAACATCCACAACATAAATGCATTCTACTGGTATGAGGACTATTGATAAATACAAACTAATCAGCGTTGAAAATTACAAACTAATCAATCATATGGCAAAGGTGTATAAAAATCTGTGTTGCTCTATGGATGTGAAACGTGGACCCTGGCCGAACAGCTTCATAAACAACTCGATGGCTTCTATACCAGGATAATCAGAAAAGCACTAGGCATCCACTGGAATCAATTCCTCAGCAATGACAATTTTACAATGATCTCCCCAAAATCTCTGATAAGATCAGGGGACGAAGGCTGAAGTTTGCCGGTCACAGCGTGAGAAGTCAGGATGAGTTAGTATCCAAACTAATACTCTGGACCCCCAAGTACGGTCGGACGAAACGGGCAGACCAGCGCTCACCTACATTGACTAACTGAAAAAGAACACAGGTATTGATGTGGCAGAACTGGAGACTGCCATTGCTGACAGATTATTATGGCGTGCCATCGCCGCCCGGGCAGACAGATGATCGTTCGCCATAAGCACCCAATGTCCTCAAGACACTTAAAAACAGCGTTTCATTTGCTAAATGGAACAGTTACAACATTTTACTACTTCCATAAAAATAGGGACTGTTAAATTTGGCTAGTACACGAGAACATTTCAGAACATGCTATTTGACCTGCGCTTTAATTATGCACAGGAGGACACGAAATGAATGTAGTGTACAAAAACAATAACAGTCTATGGCAACGAAAATACATCAATGAGAATTCATGTGTCTTCAAGTAAGAAAAAAAAGGGCGATAATAGAAAAAGTTATGTTCGACGATCTCGTAAAAATAGAAGCTAAATCTTCTACGTTGAGTAGAAGAACAATTAAAACGATAGCAAAAATAGCTCACCTTTAGCAATCCTTCTATCATGCGTGCAAATGCCTTGTCTATTTCTTCAACAAACCCAATCCTGATAAACGGCTTCAAAAAGCCAAACAATCTAACCTTTGCCATATTTGTAAGTCCAAAGCCTTTCCGCATAACAATTTCACAAGCTTTCGCAAAGTCATCCGTCCCATTCTGCAATGATTTAAATCGATAACCAAAAATGGCAGCTCCTGTGATATGAAACGTCAATCGTTCCAAGTCTATACCTGCAACAATTTGGCAAGGCCTGTCCTTGCTGCTGTGCAGCTTGTCTTTCCAAACCTAGTGATAAGGCACAAAAGTGAGATTTTGTTCAAAATAGAAACGAATATAATTGCGCGGTTTCACTGAACTAACAAAACCGATAAAAACCATTCAGTACCATAAGGGGATCTTGGACGAATGGAGAAGACGTGTGATTGTTACAACGTAGAACGGGGGAAACAGACTATAGTAACACCTTGTAAGAAAGAAGTTTCCTATCGGTCCCTCCCTTAAATATAAATTGTTCTTCTTCTTCAGGTGAGCAGTATATATTCTTATGGACTCATAAAGACATTTTGCTTGTCTCCTTACCCTGAAAAGTAATGGCCTAACTGGATCCTCGCGGGAAAAAAGCAAGCAAGTGAACACAAAACCTAACTAATTAATGCATTTAAATGAAAAAAAAAAGAAATAAATCTTGTTCCGGAAAAATCCAATGCCAGAAAATATCCACTTGAGTTCTTTGTTGTACGGCGAACATAGTGGACTGGGAGAATCTTAACCATAACAACTCAATTCATGAGACGTTTAGCAACATTTTGAGCAAATCAATCAAGATGTAATAGGGCAATTCCATGAAACATGGACGTGACAAATGAAAAATATATTTCTGTTTTCAATGAAGAGGACAGAAAAATTTATTCATTAAGGTTTGAAAGTTAAAGGGATCTCACATATATATTGAAAACGATCAATGTCCTTATGAATTTTGCCTGTTAACGTACTGTGTGCATTTGTTTCCAAAAATGAAGACGAAAAGAATAAATATGAAACTATAATTAAAAAAGTTAACAATTATGTCCAGAAATTACAATAATGGATTTGATTAGTCTTGAGCCCAAGATTTTAACAACTTGAACTTTTACCCCTAATGTAAA
>JAAAKL020016120.1:0-11173 GCA_010016065.2 Carybdea cf. marsupialis auct. non (Linnaeus, 1758)
CCCGTTCAACCTTACCAACTAATTTGGGTTGCCAGTTTTTCCCTTTCTTTTTCCCCTTTACCCCCGGGGAAAAATTGGGGTGACCACCAAACCCCCCCCCCCCCCCACACACACACTCCCGCTGTGGAAACATTCAGCAATCCAAGAAGTAAAACAAAACTACAGTCAATGGCAGGCCTATAATCGACCACTTAATCTTGGATAAAACTTTCTCTTCAACTCCTGAAGTAATTAAACCATTGATGCCTACCCCACATAGAGATGTGTTCTTCCATATTTGTCCGTACTTCAGCCTGGTGCCAATTTTGAACATTACGTTCAGCAAATCTACCAATGAGCTTTGTCAAAGCTGAGCTTTTTCGTTGACGTAATAGCTAGCCGATTGTATATTGCAAATTATGCTAGTCACCTGCCCTGAAGACCATAGTAAAGGCGGAAGTGGTATGGACAAAAGAAGAGTAGAAACAATAGCTTAGAAAGTGCAAATTGAATGCATAATATACGATTTTTCTCTTGCGAAACCTAGGTAGCGAATATTTTCAATGGTAAAGTAATCAGGTGTTTTTGAACTCCATTACAAACACAATCGCTTATGTTTTAGACAAAGTGGTCTTAATGACTTATATTGTTTTCATTGATGTCTGTTTTGATGTATAAAAAAATGTTTACAAACTATCTTCAAATATCGTTTTAATGCTGTGTTGTATGATAATTTACTATAGAGAGCAAGCCGTCCAAGTTACCATTATGCAATCAGAAATCGATAAACATATAGACACTCGTCAGATAATATACAGGTATATTTGTTTTTAAGTTGTGTTTAGTATTCTGACATACGTTTGTTGTCAAGGTGCTGTTTAGTATTCTACATATCCCTTCATTAGAAACTTTTGTAGTGGAGGCAAATTCGTTCTTGTTGTCTTGGTGAACATAATTTTTTTTATTAGCTCCCTTTACATACTATCTTTATATACAAGAAACCCTACAGAGAAGATGTAGTATGCCAACAGTTTCCCTCACTCAAGTGCTTGCATTTGCAAATACAGAGCAGGTATCATGGTGCATACTTGCCAACTGTGGTAAGCTGACCAGTAAGTCGTGGCACTCTTTTCCAACGTAAATTGAGGCTAAATTCTCATTGTTATGCTTATGGAAAGAAATGAGTCTTTAATGTGAGTCTGATATAGTGGGACGGAAACATCCGATTGAAAGATCGACAAAAAGTCGTTCAGGGGGTGGGGTCTCCAGTGTGCATCATTCCATTACGCTTTCCATAACAGTTCCTTCCTTATTTAATCATACTCTGCTAATAATCTATTTTTTAAATGCCACACGTATCTAATTTACTGAGTTCTAGGAGTACAGAGATTAGTCTCCCAAAGGGTCACTTTATTGACCTTAGCTACAGAAATGGATCAAGAAATCACACAGAAACTCAGTTGTAAATTTGGGTGTCATTTCCATAAGACATAAATGTAAAGCACGTTTGATCCAATGATACTTCTGTGTGGCAAGGAAGTCTTACCACACAATTAGGTGATCAATGAACACTGTGAAGAATTTCTGGTAACCTTAAGAATATTGATACACGAATGTGGAATCCACGAAAATACGAAAGCTTGGGGAATCAAAGTAAAGACAGAACAGACGTCCAAAGAAGCAATAAAAGGAGAGTAGGGTTGCGAATAAAAAATTACAAGCACAAGAACAGTAAAATTACGATAATATAGTCATGGGAGGAGAATGGAGGAGAGAAACTGGTCAACTGAGGAAAGAAGGAAGCTATAAACGGTTATAGGATGGGCAATTGATATCATAAAAGACGTCAGCAGTCACGGGCTGATAGGAGAATAATATAGGCCTACATGACTGCTCAAATGCCTGGAGTGGTAGAAGATGAAAATGAAAAGGAGGAGGAGGAAAATGGGGAGTGGGAGACAACAATATAACGGTTATGATGAACGTTATTGACGTAGTACCTGCACAAAAATACCTCCTGCAATTTATTTGGTAAGGGCTTCAAGTAATACCTAATTCTGTTCATTACTAACTGCAACTGTAACTGGAAGATTCTTTCCTTTGAAAAAACGAGGACTGCCCCCTCAGACGAAATTATGAAGTGTGATTGGGGCATAGCCCTCCTTATTAATGCTAAAACAGATTGGAGACTATCGAATCAATAGATGAACCACGAGCTTGCTATAGATTTTCAGTAAATTATTGTTCATTCTGCTGTTATGAAATAACTGCAAGCATTCATTGTGTTTCATAATCTCTACTGCAAGTCGTAACATCACAGTGGGTTTGGCTAAAGGCATTGTATTTAATTGTAGGTCAAAGAAGAAATCCCTTTCTAACGTTTTCAGGCGACACCTGTTCTTTGACGTAACCAAGAACGTTTAATCACATTTTCTTATTGTCGCGTCGATGTTGTCGTTTAATATTGCGAAAATTACATCATGTACTAGATGGTAATACAACCCTAACCACTAGCACAGTCATGAAGAACGCCTGACATTAAATCATCATGCATACGATTCACGCCTTTCTTTCATTGGCAGTAACTATGTCCTTGACTTGATTACTTTGTATGCAATACTCTGGATATTCAACACTGATCAGATTACTTTCAGCGTTACTGAAATAAGCGGTTTGTTGGCCTACTTTGCATCATGGAAACCAACATACACAAACCCACGCCAGTTCTTAACATTACAAACTGAATGTGTACGAGATGTGGAAATCTTTTCTTCTTTCTATTTAATGTGATTATTAGATAGTACATAGTCTTTCTTGTATATGGTGCTTAAGACAGCATAGAAAACAGGATCGGGCAGGTTTTAAGTAACTATGAAGTCATCTTTACTCCCAGCAGATAGTTAATAACCGCAGTCTTACAAACGATCTTCAAATAAGCGCATCAACTTCCAATGTCTCGCAGAAACTTGAAACTGAATAACCTGTCATTTACTTTGATATGAAGTTATTAGATCATAAAGACAAAGCCCGGGTCCAGGCTCCTTAGGAAAACATATATACATTGTAAGCGATTGAAACTCTCTATAAAATATTTTATTTTGCAGGAGGTCCTATGTGGGGTTTCTATTCCCCGTTTCCGAGATACTTTAGTTTCGTATAGGGTATTTAGGGATAATGATATTAAAATATTGCTTCTCAGTTTTCTGCCAGAATTTTACAAATAATGATTTGTTTACTGATGAGTTTGAACACATATTTTGGTTAATTTTACATTCAATTGACTAAATTACTTAATACTCGAAGTATAAAAGTAAAGTAATTAATTGTCTTAACATACTAACGAACCCCCTTACCTCGGGACCACCCTCATTCGTTCCTCACAGCATCAATGCACTAAGTAAAAAGTTGGTAGTTCCTTGGTCGTAAACGCTCATCTTAATGTGGTCTAATTGAAGCTATGGATAATTCTTATCAAAAGATGTCATTTTGCATCATTTTAATGAAACGCAGTACTTATCAAATCAAATCAAATAACTTTTTAAAGGTGCTTAAATACCACAATGCACTTTTGTAATATGGCAGTAAATAAGTATCTTAACTTTAGGCATTTCGCCCCCTTATGACAAGCAAATCATGATCCATTTGATGAACCCCTCAGACCCTTGGTACTCTTGGGGGGGAGGGGATTGGTTAGCATACGCTTCATCAAAATTGTTCGTTTATATATCAGTCTGTGCCCCTTGTGTGTTAATTCATGTCATGGGAGGGTTTTCGAAGATGCGTATAAGGAAATTTTGGTGTCTAATTTAGACCTTATGCTTCAGAATCTCGTTGCTCGTTGTCAATTTTAGCCTCACAATGTCAATTTTTATTAGTTTAACAGTGAATTATCTAAGTGGAATAGTCAGATGTCAGTTTCCTTAATAAACATTTTAATGATGTGATCTAAATTAACTATCAATAGTGCATTAAGTCAAGAAAAGCTAAAATCGTTCCATACAGTATCAGTATTGATTACAAGTAACTTGCTTTTTTTTACTTTCCTTATCTAGCCCATTTAAACTGGTGATACATGCTGAAGGGCAAAGAATGTGCAATTTGATGTGATCGCTAACCTATTTAAGAGCTCTATATTTGAAACTGGTCCTCGATGGCAATCTTTAGGAAAAACTACAACAATCAGTTTGGGTTTTTTCTCGTAGACTGCAGTGATACACGGCTTCGCTCCTCCTTTTGGGGGCTTCACTTAGACCAGCCCTGATTAGTCTGTCTACTTGCTACTTTGCTTCATAGATGAGTCTCATAAATAACTTCTCCGACCAAACCTACTCATCTCTTTGCAACCAAATGTTGATCATTTGTCAAGTTCTTCGTTCTACAGTATGCTTTACTCCCTTGGAGTACACGAAAATGAAACTGAAACTGCCTTTGTGTATTATTTTACATAGCATGTTGCTAAATGGGTCAGTTTGAAGGTTCCAATCTTCTTCGGCCGTGTTATCTCTGTAAGCCGAGCCAATGGAGTTGTACATATCCACTCTACATCCTTCACACTAACATATATGACATTTGGCCAAAATTAGCTACCTTACTTTCTGTTTGTTATATTGTACAACCATTTGGGATAACTTGAAAGTTAAATAAATGAATAAAAAGTCTTACATAGAAGCAGCTATAAATGCATAAACTCTTAACAATAAACAAATTCCACAAAAGCATAAGCAAAAAAGTAGCTGACACAAACATCATCACATCCGTTTTGGTATACCATGTGCACGATTAGAATCTTAAAACCCCAAGGTGCTAAATATAAACGACTAGCTTAAAAATGAAAGAAAATTCTAGATAAGTACTCAGAAAGATCCAAAATTACAGCAAGGAAATTTTGTAGATAGTCATCAAGTCTCCAAAATTGTCTATCTAGGTATATCATTAAGATGCAAAAGCTTAACATAAATCAATCAACTTTGTAATGTCTACCTGTCTTAATTTATGAGAAAACAATGGCTTGACATAGAGAACAGCGTCCTAATTTAAAATTTTACCTTACACATGTGTCTTTAACTTTTTATTCTGTCACCCTGTTTAAAATATAGCTTAAAAATCTAAACATAAAGCACACTTTAATTAGTGGTCTCCGTGCAATAAAAGGATGGATGTCCGTGTGTTAAAATTCAAGTGTTTTCTTGGCACTTTTTAGTCACAATCTAAGATATAGTCATCATCTTAAATGAGATTTTCTTTCCACGCAGACGAAGATTGTACGTCATGTCTTCAGTTTTCCATTAGCCCTTTCTTATTTCTTAGTATTTGAAGACTTCGTCTTAATTAGCAGCTTTTTGCTAACCAAAAAACTTCTGATAAGGTAATTAGCGTTAAACCGACAAGCAATAAAGAATATCAAAAAAGGAAACCATATTTCAGACAACTTTTCGTTCATAACAGTTTTGTTCAGATTTAATAGAAATCTATTTCGAATAGGCCCGAAGAAGTCAGTTATAGACGAGACGTTGTCTGAAACATAGTTTCTGTTTTGGTGTAATATTCTTTATTGCCAAAACAATTCAACTTCTATACTTTTAATGGAAGTTCAGTCACACCATTTTATGTTGAATCCATCTTTAAAGACATTTTGGGGGCATGCAAATTATAATATACATAATGTTGAATTTTCCACTGTTTGATGAAGAGCCAAAAAATTGTGTAGGAGAAACCGAGAGAGAAGCTTTCCTTTTGCTGTGCAGTTACATCAACAAATGACGTATGCATAGAAGGTTTCCTAATGGACTTTCTTTTCTCAATAACCGATCTCTAACGATAACAAGCTGCACGAAATCCAACATGACAAGAGCACCCAATACTTATCACTACCCTTCTAAATTGCCAGTATTGAAAATAAGTAAAAGCCAATTAGACCCCTGTTTAGTTTACTCTATTTATTCTGTTTTCCTTTATATATCGACGTCAAGACAACTAGACTTTGAAAGCAGCATAATCTGTGGCCACTGCGTCATCTAAAACTGTACCACAGACTGCACTATTGCTAACTTTGTAGTTGAACTGTATACAACTACGTTGCTGCCATCAGATAACAAGATCCAGCTGTGAGCAGTACGTTGCCAATCTTGTATCAGTGTTTGCTTGCTGTGAGCTAACAACAAACTTTCCCACCAGGCTTATGCATTGCTATACACAGCATATAGAAAATGTAGAGATTTTAAATAAATGCCCTCGCCATGTACCAACGTCAGGACTCGTATGAAAAAAATCCCTAGAGATGGAAACAACAATTGTAGATCGTGGCAAATTATCAAATATTCGCTTTCAGTATTCTAAGAAGATGTCTTGATGATTACTATATAACATTAGATGTAAATAATTATTTATTCAAATCTATGGTATAAACTCGTCGCCATATCCCTCAAGTCGGTGATAATGGATCCAGTTCTCTTTACTAACTAATGAGCAGGTACTTAGCTTTGAACTTCGTCACTTTTTTGCAACCGACTTGATTTTGTAACTGGAAGTGCAGAAAGACGAAGAAGGCAATGATCTTATTTCAAGTTTCATTTTATTTATACCCCAAATAGATACATGAACAACTGTTAGATGCTTAACACATATTCCACAACTTAATTGTTTATTCCGAAGATGTCTACTCGAGCTCATTCTTGGATATTATGCAAGGTAGATGTTCTTGAAAGCAATAAATAGTTGTGGAGGAAATCATTCAAAATTGTTTTAATTACAATGAGCCATTTGGGATAAAGGAGGATTTTAAGTAAAAGTAAAATATACCCCGAATCATGACGATAGAACTTTTGACATTTCTTTGTCTTAATAAACAAAAAAATTTCACTGCACGCTTGATTAATTTATCGGTTTGTTAATCAAATCATTTTCTTTGAGGACATTGTCACCATATTCTCAGGCCTGTTATAAACCGATCTAAGTCTGTGCCTTGTCTTATTAACAACAATAATCAACAGTATGATGAGTTGACCCATTTTCACTAGAATCTCCAAACGCATTTCAATCAGAAAGATCCACCAATAAGAACTTGGCGCTCTCAATATTTTTACTCCTATCGAGGTTGGCAACATGACTGCCAGCTGTGCTATGGCAGCTGGCTAAAAGGAAGACCAATAATAGAACTGGCGCCTACCCTCTCGATCATTCGTAGTGGTTTACGATAGATCAGAGCATGAAAAGCAAACCACGCTACATTTTGCACGCTTTCCGCAAAGCTCAAATCATCATTCATAAACCGTTGAAAATTGGGATTATATGTCAGCCACCTTTTAAGGCCCAAATAACTTACCCTGGACATTACTGGCTTTTCGTGTAATGATATTTATTCACCAGGTCATTTTCTACTGACTTTAACATATCTTTATAGGGCATCGCGTGTGCAGTCAAATCGTGTGATTAACATTGCCCCCGCATCTCGAATTAGGCGATATAGGACATCAAATTTGTGGATTTTATAGCATGTGTACTCAGAACGGATTTTCTTTTTTAATGGGATCACTCGTATTATCTTTATAATAATATAACCAAGAGACAATTCAAAGAGAGAGAAGGTTTGCTCACTGAGCCGAGTTTTTAGCTAAGTTAAATCGCATGATGTGAAGAAGGTGTCAATAGGACCAAAGGGTTAAAGAGGCGCGGTTGGGAACTTAACAGGGGTGCCGATTTTTTTTTTTTAAAAAAAATTCATTTCTATTAAGCAGTGTCATGAGAGTGGAACTCGTTTAACTATGGATACCCCAAATTTAATATAAATGCAAACTGTTATCTTATCAAGTCCTTGTCATGAACAGCATTTTTGCTAAAAAGGTTCCCTTTATAATAAAACTATCATCATAATTGTTATTCCTATCATTATCATTTATAAGCAAGCAATGAAAACGAGAAATTTGAATTATTTAAGAAAATGGAAACAGAGTTTTATATCCTTGTATAAAATGATGACAGTTACTCCAATTACATTATCATCTTTGAATGAGCCCTGAAGTCATTTTTCTGGTGATGATTCACTTTCAAAGGGTACTTTCTATAACATCTGCATAAATGAGTATTTCTGTCTTTGTTTTACTTTACATATCATTCTTAAACCTATTATACCCAGGGGGAGGCTTTTGAAGCCCCCCTGAAAACCTTTTGCCTACCATTTCGCTCCAGCAAGCGTTAGAGAACTGAACCTTTCTAGCTCTTACTTTAATTATGTCTCTCATGTTTTGATGTTTAAATGTAGTAATATTTAGGAACTTCAGATATAAATTTGCATTTGAAAGGAACTACAATAGGCTATTTTTAGGGTAAATTTAGCATTTAAAGTGAAATAATTCCTTGATCCCTAATTTTGCTAAATATGAAGGTAAAATTAACAAAGGTTCAAACTTCTGCGGAAATGTCATGTTGAAAGTTTTTACCGATGACCGTGGTAGAAACAAGGGTCCATATTTTATGAAATATGACTCTGACGTTAGAATTCTCCCGCGCGTTCTAGCAGGAAAGGAGAGAAATAAAGTATACCAAAATCAGTATCATGGTTCTTATCGTTGCGATGATACACAGGAGGGCTCCATTTTTGTGACATGCAGCACCCGACATCAGTTAAGTCCCTATTCAGGCGCGGTTGCAACGTGCTATCTTACTGAGTGGTCAATTCCAATTTCTGCTTAATTTAGTTGGGTAAAAGCTGTTGTCGAGTCCGGCATCAGAAAAATTCTCGGTGGGGTATTAGGGTAACCATGGACCACAAAAGATATCGGCAGGTTGAGGCATAAGATCTAATTATAAGCACGTATAGTAGGCCCCAAGGCCTCCGAAAGAATGCGAGGAGACAAAAGTACATAGTGTAGATTTGTTACTCTCAAAGGTGCTTGTGTCAGGTTTTCAGGCTACGCTCCACAGAGGATGTACTTCATTCATTTATGATATTTGTTTGGGGACGCAGAGTAACACTCGATTTTCTATTACAGCAAAAAATTAACCACCGATGGGTCAGCGAGGCTGTCCAAAAATAATTTTTTCTATTTCATTTCCCATACTTTTGCTGTTGAATTCTTAGGTGAGAAGCATGCGCACTAGACGCTTTACGATCATCCCCGGGCCCCTTATTTTACGAGTTGTTGCAAAAACTGGTCAGACTTTCAAGTTATTATAAGGACGCGTAATAGTGTTATCTTATCCATTAATATAAATGACGGCTTTAGATTAATGACACGACATTATTCCCCCTATAACACACATTAACTATGTTATGGTGTGGTATGGCTAGGTCTAGGCCGTATTTACAATTTAGTAATACCTGATGGTGTTCATATTTGTAATTTCTCTTCGTGTCCAACGTTTACAAGCCTATCATAGGTTCATTCAATATTTCTTCTCGCCTTTAAGACACAAGGATGGCAAGGACCCTGAGGAACTGCTCTGATTGCACCAAGTCAAGTCTAAGTCAAGTCTAAGCGAAGTCAAGCAAGTCAGGTATGTCTTCACTTCTTCAAGACACTATTACACCCAGACCTCTTTTCTATCTTCTCGCACAGCTTTATTTCAAAACGAAGCTTGCACTACTGTTGTCATGGTTACCATGACCACATCCTTAATTCCATTAAGGCGTCCATTTATCGAAAGACCCTAGAAGGACCAGTGTAATTATAGAACAGAAGAAGTGGGTGTACTTGCTATTTTAACACAAGAGAGGAAATTCATAAATTCATTTAAATCACGTTGATTCAATTAAGGTAAAAGATATTGAGTCGATTTATTATCGTAGACAAAATGCAACTCTTAAAGGGAAGAATTATTTACGGAGAGCTTTTCATGTTAATCACTTTCCCTAATTCTTGACTGACAAATGATAAGATTAGACACCGTGCTAGGATACCACGTACAGTCATTTGTAGCTCACCGATTGCCCAGAAATAGCATCATATGCGGTTTTTATAGCCTCTGGAACAGCAACCCGGTGCCACTATGGATTTCATGGCGCCAGTGATTAAGCTTCATCCTTAAGGCATAACTTTGGTCCAAGTTTGTTTCTTTGCTTTATAGCCCTCTAGCATATATCAGAGGAAATATACAACGAAACAATAAGCATGATATGCCTAAGACGAAAACTCTAGCGGGGTATCCAGAAAATGTTGCGGTGCATGACCCTGGATAACAACGTTACTTTGCTTATCGCCTTGATTACGAGGCGATGGGTGCCCCTGGTAGATTTTAAATCACTTTAAAACGCAAATAAACTCAAAATGGTAAGTTATTTAATGTACAAATAGCTCTTTAGAAGGTAGCTACTAGCTGCTTGATTCTGGGCGGGGGGCATGGCTCAGCGTCCCCTTAAATACCCCACTGCAAATGTTTGTCATTAAGTAGATATAAGCGTATCTTTGACGCACGCGGAATTAAGGCGACCTTTCATTACTCGTATCGCGTAAGCAGGAAAGCTCCCTGCATTCATATTTTCTGGCACAATTTAAGGGGCAACCAAGGAGAACTTATGATGTTGTCTTAAAAGCTTGCTTTGGAAACCACCGATCCGTGTTCGACCACAGCCCTGGAAAGCTTTGGCAACTTTTTAATCACCAAAGTCAGGGGACTTACTAAGTCCATGGGAGAGAAATATAGGAAGACGGAAACTGTAGAAGCCCGTCGGATGTATTGTACCTGTGTTCGGTTGTCTAATCCTTGTTTCATCTGTGTCACGTTGAACATCCATGAAGAAGATAAAAATGGTACAAATTTCTGTGGTGTACTCACCTACTTTCACTCTGATTCAATGAGTAGGGGGCTCAGCTGATCGATGATCTAAGAGTTCGCACTTCGACATGCACGGAGAGTCCATGATATGTTTATCAGCACCCACTAACGAATTCTAACTACGACATTTTGAGCGTTGACTGTTGTTAGTTTGAACGCTATGTTATTTGTAAGAAATATGGCACTTGGAAAATAACTTCATTGTAAGTTCTCTATAGGTTTACACTTAGCAACATGCAGAGAAGTCTTTGTTGCTCCATCAGAGTACTTTCTTCAAACCTAAACCAAGTACATCTAAAATAGCTACTTTTAAAGGTCATGAAAACGTTTAAGTCAAACAGATCTTCATTTAAAACAAGGAAGGTCGCGATATATGCTGTTACCTTGCTCCACATGTATCATGAGCACAAGCCGCTATGCTTAT
>JAAAKL020016121.1:0-11173 GCA_010016065.2 Carybdea cf. marsupialis auct. non (Linnaeus, 1758)
AGATATCGAGTATTCAAGATACCAAGTATCTAGATATCGAGTATTCAAGATACCAAGTATCTAGATATCGAGTATTCAAGATACCAAGTATCTAGATATCGAGTATTCAAGATACCAAGTATCTAGATATCGAGTATTCTAGATATCAAGTATTCTAGATATAGGGTAGGCTAAATAACGAGTATTCAAGATATAGAGTATTCTAGACATTGAATATTCTGGATATTGAGTATTCAAGATATCTCCGAATAAAGATATCAGGTATTTGAGATATCAGGTATTCGAGATATTGAAAATTGACCTTGATTACGTTACATAAAAGGGACCAAATAATATGGTCGAGACAGAACCGATTTGGCTGTATGTTGAAGTGCTATCATTACTATCGTGAGAGTACTGATTGAAAGACACGATACCTTGACTGATAAGTCGGTTGTTGTAAAATGTACTGGCCAGGTAAACAATGATTATCAACGACCAATAAATAAACATCAGTAGCATCAATGGGTCCTTATTACCAGTCTGTGCTCTTCAGGATTGAAAGTTTATGGAGCCTTGAAAATTGATGACCATGTATATGAGGAAGTATGTTAAAATTGTACAAGCTTAGGTTCACAGCTTATCGAAATAGCTTATATAATACATAGCTGTGCATTGTATGTCAAACAATTTGTATTGTTATGTCACAACAAGATGATGCCAAGATAAATTTACTTCTTCGTGTCTTATCAAGATGTTGAATATGATGAGAAAATTTATGTTTGCCCAATATCCTTGTAGTTTGTTGTATATATGTTGAAGCGCTCTACTGTCGTGGTGAGCGTATTACACCGCCTGCAGGCGGGTATGTCAACAGTGTGTGGAGCACCTTCATCTCACAGCAACGGTTAAGCAAATGCAGGCGGACAAAGGTTAAAAGAGGCATTCGGTAATGGATGCGATATTCCCAACTCTCAATCAAGACACAGGTTACTGCAGTTATAAGAGCTCAAGAGGAAACTACTATTATGTAGTAAGTACCTTTTATTGATTTCTTCCTATCTCAATTCTGACGATTTTGTACTTTGAGGAGTGTCACACGAAAAAGGCTTTTCAGTACTAAAATGTTTTTGCTATTTCGTGCAGTTTTATTGATTTGTACCACCCACAAACTATTTGAATATTATGTAGTAACACAATGAATCATTGTAATACAACGTAAACGATAAAGCCTGTTTACAAGCCTTACGTTACTCGTGTTATTTAAGGACAAAAACTTGTAAAAACCGTCTGTTATTAGTTCTTAGCAAATGAAACATCAAACTTATCAAGAGAAATTGGCCACCATGGGGTAGGGTGTAAGGCACCCTGTAATTTTTTGCAGCCATGTATATTTAATGTTTGTGTTTAATTTTTAAGTAACAATAAATGTTCTAAATCTTTTATGGCAACCATCACCCTACATTCATGGGTTTCTGGTAGCATGATTAAGCATTTACAAGACCGAAAAGAGTGTCGCGAGCTTTTCATGTACTTAATACTTAAATAAAATTTTATGATGCCTATAAATAAATCAGTTTCTCTGAGAAAACAGATGAACTGAAGAAACGTGTGTCCTTGCAAAAACGATAAACTTTGCTAGATTTTCCGACTGCTATCTTGTTGTTTCCCCTATAGAAGCAAGGTGACTGTTGTATTCTTAATTGGGAAAGTTAGGGATTAGAAATATTGTAAGTGGCAAATTGCAGAGCGATGTAATGAGAGATGACCTGGCTGTGTAGACGACAGATTCAGCTTATCATTCCCTTATCGTCTAACAGATCATCCTATTTTCTTATGATACATACCTTTCCACAGGCGATGAATTGACCTCACATAAGTAGTAGGCTGAGGTTCAGGGTTGCTCTGAGTGGCATTATCAAACAAAATTTGAAACTTTTACATTCCCAAAGTTTTGAAAAATTCATTTTCCCACTCAAATTTCAGTGTTGTGCTACTGTATTAGAGCGTCAGGTGTCTTACGTTTCTTGGCCTGGCCAGTCCCCAACTATCCTTTGAAAAGCTCGTTCTTTTTCTAGCTTAAATGTGCTCAAAGCTTGAGAGGGGTTGTCTTGACAGTCATTACTCACTTCAACCTAACATAGGCCATAGGCTCATATGGTCTTCTAGTCCTATTTTATTAAGTCACATTACCTTTGGTCTTCTTTTCCTTTGCTTTCCTTGCAAAGCCACTTCACGTGTTCTTCTACTAATGAAGTTTGCATCGCTCATCTTTGCATAGCTGATACAACTCAAACTGGATTTATACTTTTTATTATTGATGCTCATTTCCAGACTCTATCGGATATTTTATATTTCTAGAAAAGTCTCTCCGCGTTTCTAAATTTTCACCTGTCGATTTTCATTACTTTAACATTTGCTCCATTGATGATTTCTGTTCAGCAGATGGCTTCCGCTTCACAAATGACTTCTGCTCCACCAAAGACTTTTGATCTACTAATGACTTTTGATCTACCAATGACTTACTTCGGTTGGAAAAGTCAGTGAGTCTCCAGTCTGCATCGATGCAGAATAGTTTTAAAGCTATTGACAAATTGCTTGACTTGTTCCGCTCTCCTGCTTTGTTCCTTGGGCTCATCCACCATCCTGCTTTTCATTTTCTCCATGACCTCCAAAAAATCAGAAACTTTTGGCCTGGCTCTTTATGTTTACGGTACGTGGGGTGATTTTTTCATTTCTTTCATCTCCCCTTGGATTCCTCTCCGAGCTTTAGTCTTCGGCCTATATTACAAGGATTGGTCATTTAACTCTTACTTGTTCATTTCTTTGACCTAGTCCTTGCATTCAAAAGATATTCATCATCAATATATTTCAAGAAAAACAATCCGATCAAGTCACCAGCCAGAAATGACGTCATATTAAAACACTCTTGCGAATGGCTGACCGACTAACCATCTCAGCTTATGATGATCACCAGGCTTGTTAGTAGATTTAATAGCAAACTCATTAGGAGAGTTACAAAAATGCCCTCCATCTTACTCGTTGAATCCATCATCGATCGAGTCAGGTGTAAGATGGTAATGTCGGAAAAGGTTCCTTTTTTTACATATTTCGATAGCAAAAAAACGAATCTTGACTGGCTAGCCCGCCATGATAACTGCGTCTTCTCATTTATTTACAGCAGTAAACACTAGAGTTTCAAAGTTAATTCAGACTGCGCAAGGAACCCAGATGGGCTTTGCTGACGCTTTCTTGTAATTGTAAATAAAGGTGCCGCAAATAATGACATAACACTAAAAATCAAATCTTATCTTTAATCAGCGTAGTCCTTAATTGAGTATTTGAAAAACCCTCAAAAGCGGATCAACTACATCCTAGAACTTCAAAGTTTAAATTGAAAGAGTGGAACTAATATCATAAATTGGGCGAATAATCGAGAAAAGTCTCTTAGCGATCGTTTTTAACACTGTCACCTGAGATACACGCTGATCACTCCGGGTACCTTTACCGTCAGAGTAGGAAGTAGAACTGTATTTGCGAGAATGTAATCAACACTACGCTCATGATCATTTAAATTATAGTTTTAATAATTAACTACATAGATACTATAAGGATGTCATTTCACTTCCCTTCTCAAGAAGGAAAGTAAGAGTTTTTACTTTCTAAATTATACGCAATTCTCTAGAGTAAAGTTTTAATAGAATTCTAATTCTAAGGAAATATCAACAATTTACAGTATTAAAAAGTAGACAATTTAGGGCCTCCTATCAGTTGTACGTCCGAAACAATCTTTAGTATTAACAGATAATACTCGTAAACAACACTTTTCCAAATTCCACATCCACATTAAAACCTATCTAAACGCATGGAACAAGAAAATAATGTTTAAATTCACGATCAAGCAAATTATAAAGTACTTATAAAGTACCCTATTGGTGGAATAAATTAAATCTGCATTAATAATTTTTAGGAAATATTACTTGTTTCTTTCTTTTGCGTATAAATAAAGGGTTCTTTTTACTCGTTCAATAACTTGTAGCAACGGAAGTCTCATCTCCTGATATTCCCCAAATCTTTTCGTTTACTTTAATTTTATGAGCAATAAAGTGTAAACTTCAGCATAACAAATATCTTGGAAAAGAAAGAAGGAACTTTATATCTTTAATGTACAAGCTAGCAAAATACTCTAAATCCATGCATAATTTTAGTCACAGTTCCAAACCATTTGTAGAATAAAACATCGGCTGGAATTTTATCGCAATATTATAAGGTTTCTAAACGGAATTCATTTACATTGTGTAATTGTAGCTGATTTGTGCTGTCAAACCCTGTAACAATCGATTATCAGCAAAATCGATTCTATCATCGGCGAATAAAGTTAATTGTGGGAGATTTTAGAATGTGAAAGGCTGCTGAAACCGTTTCAAAGTTTTGGATAATGGAATTGCAATATATGTGAAATGTATCAGTAATTTTTACCAGTTTTACACAGATGAATCATAAAGTTTACCTTCCAAAATTTCTTAGCAATGCAAAGTTTTAGAGACATTTTTAAAGTAGGACTATCCACGTATTCTGCAATTCATGTTTCGGATAATTTAATCAATTCTTAGTTGCTAAAAATACCTACGATTCTCCAGCATTTATAGCGAAACAATATGATATTCGTTTGTTGCACTATGAAAAGGAAAAAAATGATGAGATACAATTGATTGTTGTCAAAAAATTGTAATGGCCTTTTAGGGCAAATTGGTGGTAACTGACACAAAACTATATACAACCAAAAAATACTCATCCAATACATTGTCTTAATTGATTACAAGCACAACTGTAATTTTCAATACAACACTAGTTTGTTGAGGTCAGGGGGTCCATCAATGCATGTCCGGCAAGGATTCCTTAATTTTCAGTTGTTAACCACTTTCTCTAGTCCCCAAATTTTGATAACAACTCTAATTCCATACGTTCCTGCATAATTCAGAAATCTGAAAAAACATGAAAGTATCAGAGCTCCTGATATTTGAAGAGTTTTCCTGAAAAAATGTTGCTAGATATTAACATTCAAACTTAAGACGCAGTTGCTTTGCTAGCCCCAAACATTGATTGAGTAGCATACAGAGAAGTACACCATCCTGTCACAACCTTATGATTTGTGATTGATGGGCAAACATTTGGAAAAATGCAATGCCAACTATAAAATTTTTATGCCTCTCCGCCTTAAACATTTTACCATAAGTGAAATAATCAAGAAGATAAATACTATTTTTCAATCAATTAGTCGTAAATAGGAGGTTAGAGATAATCGTTATTCAAGATGATGTATTTCAATACCAATGATAATGCTTATGATAATGAAAATGCTGCGATTTTCCTTTGGCAAGATGAGAAAAGATAAAGTTCAGAACAAAGTTTTCCGGAAAGAAGTTGGTGTAGAACCGTTGGCTGCCAAACTCCGAGAGGCAAGACTCCGCTGGTTCGGTCATGTCTACGGACGAAACGAGGACTATGTCGGCCAGCGGGTGAGAAAGATGAAGTTCGGCAAGCGTAGGAGAGGGGGGACCACGAAGGAGATGGGAGGACTGTATTAAGAGAGTCCTGAAAGCAGTCAGAGTGGAAGAGTAGGATGCGACGGACCGTGTACTCTGGCGCCACAAGATCAAAGTCCACACCGGCGACCCCATGTAAATGGAAATTAAGCCAGTAGAAGAAGAAGAAGAAGAAGATAACAAATTGTGGAGCAAAAAGAGTTACTGCTGCCTAATTAGAAGAAGCTGCTTCATAGGAACCATCATTTTCACTTCGAGAAACATCTTCTACATGGTATTTTTAAATTGGACAAAGTTTTATGATTACGCCGGTTTACAACTTAAATAATGCGAAGAATGCACAGTTTTATTGTTTTAAAACTATATCCGGTCATCATCTAAGACACCATCATAATGATATTTTATGATGCTTATTTCATGAAATTTTAATTTGATTACCTACAAGTTTTCTAAATTGAATGAAGTGTTATTTCAGTCTGTCATTCTTGCTACCACCCCTTTATTGACCCTCTTTCGCTGCATTTCCTCTACTCTCTACTTTGATAAATTCTCAGTTTACTGCGAGTTTCTGGGGTGAAATGGCATTTTCAGCTTTTAGATCCATAACGTCCTACTCTCTTTCTCCCGTATGAGTTTAAACCCTTCGTATGAATCTTTTTTATCTGTAAATATATTCGCGTATGCAACAATAGTAAATTCTGTACAGTCTTTCTTCCTTCTACAGCATGAGAGACCCCAACAATTTGCATTTTCTTGGGGTTTTCCGTGTTCATTGATGTTTTTGTGTAGCTTCTTTTTTGACTTTAGTAACATAGTAAGATAATATTCATTAGGTTCGGTATCTTGGCTCTTTGTTAGTATATTATATTTGTTTTGAATAATAAAGATATGCTGTTCTTGTCCTCCTTGATGGAAAATGGTTTCTAGTTACAAATTGAAGCATCATCTAATATTTTCAAGTCCTTAAAGGCCTGATAAAGAGCCCGATACAAAAGTAAAACATTTAATAAACCAAATACATTTTCGCATTCTCTTTCGAATTCAGCTCTTCCGGGGAAAATATGACATTTCTCGGAGTTTTATGAGCAACATACCATTCCTCGTTCCCACATATAAAAAACAAACTGTTTGTCGACTGATACCGTTTTCTTCCTTATCAAAGTCATTGACGTGATCGTCATTATACGAATATTTGTTGACCAGTAAGCAAGACAACAGATTAGTTACATTTTATCACAGAAGAGTTTTCCCTGTTGGCGACACTTCAAAAAAAGCCAGAAAAGAAAGATTTATTAACCTATATAACCTACATTTGATTTTTTTCTTGATAAACTTTATGTCTTAACTCTTTTTTGTTGTTGTTTTTTCTTGCTCTTAGTCATAGAGAGCGATAGGTATTTTTGTATTTTTCCCATGAAGCATAAGAGATTTATAAAAGTTATACTTTAACGTAATTGATATCTCTGGTCTTGGTCCCAATCGCCACAGTCGCTCCTGACGTCCTAGCCGTCCTAGTCATCTTAGTCGTCCTAGTCGTCATAGTCATCTTAGTCGTCCTAGTCGTCATAGTCATCTTAGTCGTCCTAGTCGTCATAGTCATCTTAGTCGTCCTAGCCGTCCTAGTCATCTTAGTCGTCCTAGTCGTCATAGTCATCTTAGTTGTCCTAGTCGTTCTAGTCGCCCTAGTCTTCCTGGTAGTTGCAGCATCCTACCTAGGAGAAAAAGGACTTTGTAAAGAGGATGTTAGTTGATAATGCGATCAATACTTTAGATCATCTAATATTCTCATTTGTTACTGTTTTGGCACTCTATTTGTCGTCAGGAATGTTTTAGTTGTTCCAAGACCAGACCCGAGGCGATTTTGGCAAAATCATGACTTTCTGGGAATGCGAATGACGTAAATGGAGGAAGTCTTTTGACAATGTCTATTACTTGGGTTAAAGGCTTTGCAGACAGATTGTCTGTGGCAGTGCAACAGCTGGATAGGGAACAAGGGATCCTGGTGGAAAGGACGCAATAGTAGATTTCAAAACTGAGCGCGGTTGATGAATACATCTTCCTTGAGTTCTTGCAAGGATAGGAAACAAAAAGTGTAAAGATTAAGTAAAAATAAAAGGATTCCGTGGTCCTTCGGCGCCCACAAGCAATCTTTGCCAGAAATAATGCCGTTTCTCACGTTTAGATTTACAATAACAGTGAGCTTGTGAGCTACAGATCCGGCAAATACAAGCAATACTTGGAAGCTGGATTGAATAGACTGTTTGCAAACGTCAAAATATTCAAATATTCGTTCCCCTATGTTCTGAAAAGAAATAGACCTTCTGCGTCAGTAACGAGGCTGCTGATCAGCGTAGTCCTTAAACAAATTTTAACGCATACTGAAAATAGAATAAAACAGGATCAGAACTGACAAAAAGCTGTAATGGGCCTAAAAAGTGTTTCACTTGGTTCCTCTACCTTTTATTCATAATCATCGACTTCTAGCTTCTGACTTCTGACTTCTGACTTTAAATCAGATAGTTAAAAGGTGATATCAGCAGATTACCTCCTCTCTTTTGAAGGATTTTTATGGCTATATGACATTCAAGTACGTTAATGGCTAAGTAGAGTGATAGCTATCCATTCCTTTCAGAACGCTAGTGATGTAATTATCAAATTATGTTGATCAGAGAAGGTCTTCAATGACCAGAAAGAGATTGTGTTCGGCACTGATTAGTGACTAACGAAATAATTGTTAAAAATTTTAAGCTGTTTCAGGGCGTTCTCTTTCTTGACTTGTTGTCAGACTATTGTCTCCGTTTTCCCACCAATCTGACTTCTCCAGGCAAGGTTTAAGAGCAACTAATCGTCATTCGTTTCGACATTAGGTGTATTATTGAAATGACTCTTTCAGTAGAGGTTATAACGCTAGTGATATCAGGTTAATGTCAGTTTTTATTTGATTTCTCTAGTGCTCCAACAGGAACAAATCCAACGATAGGGGATCCCATCAGATGTGAGATTTTTCTGCATTATATTAGATAGCCTCCATCATATTTTGCCACATAAGAGAGAGAATAGAGGATAGAGGAGCTGTAGTGTTTTCCCGCCATCTCTTTTACTAATATCTCTTAACCAGAACCGATATTTTGTTTTCCGCTGGGGTTCACTTTCGTATTTTTGATTGCCTAGAGTAGGCCTACGTAACCTATTTTGCAACTTGACTGATTCAAAGGATGGCTGCAACTACTACATTAACTCTCTTCCCAGAATCGCTCTTCGTCTAAACAGAGCAATTAAGCCTCCTAACTACAAATCATTGGATGTAAGAAGTCAAGGTTTCATATCGGAATCGTTACCATCAACGAGAGAGAACATTATTTTTCGTTGTCCTCTTCAAAACAATTTACTTCAGTATTATAGTGGTACAATAACAGGGATGTTCCATGAGATCTGGGATATCTGATACCTTCTCCAACATTGTGTAGATGAGTAGCCTTTTGCTGTTATTTACTAAAAATCTATAGTTTCATAAACAGATATTTTAAATAAAAGATCTTTAGAGTGCAACACTTATTTGACTAAATCAGTCAAGAAACTGTCCTATGCTCTTCAAATTTTTTCACATTTAATGAATTGGAGCCACTTTTTTTAGCTTGGTTTGTAACACTGAAGCATATTTTAGTTGTACTCCTCTAACGCTCTGAAACAAAAGGGTCTAATGAATATACATACTGATTGTGAAAGACGCTGTAATATATAAACAATGCTATTGGTGGTCAGTAGGAAGGACGTTTATGCATCACTTCCAAGTATCCGCACACCTCGGTGTATCCTCAGCAATACTTAAAGCAAAGTTCTCATCTGTTATGAGCATACTTCCACAGTAAAGCAGATCCATGAACTAAATTTCCCTTCAGTCGAGAAAGAAGAGACTTTACCTACGTTGATGTAATTCAGGAATTCAGGAAATTTAATCCAAGATTGCCAGTGTAAATTAGCAGCGGCGATAATAGTCTCATTATCGAAAATGGTAGAAGTATTCGTAAACTATGAGAAGTAGACCTGGATGTATTTATAAGATATTCTGATGCAAATGCAAGTTACGTTGTTCTCGACGTACTCTCCATAACTAACTACATGGGCAAACTTTTTACAAGGAGATTCTATATTTGTAAAACGCTTTATTATAGAAAAGAATTTAGATAGGGGAAAAAGAGCTTCTTTTCGAATTGGTCGGCTCTAGTTTAACTACAAACTTATGAAAGTAACGTTTGCTTTGAAAAGGAACTACCATCGAACACAGGAAACAAAAAACAAATGAGTCAGTTGATAATTTTTAGCATAGCGCAAATAACGATTCTGAGAGGGGAAAATTTCATAAAGCCTAGATAATAACAATGAGGCTCAAAGCCATTTTATACGATTATTGACTGGAACAAGGAAAGTCCCCTTAACTTTTAAAGGTGCCTAATCATAAATTCAACTTCAGTGAAAGCAGAAATTTATTTAATTTGGAGGCCCAGGATTGCTTCGTTTTATGTGAAATACTTCCAAAATTTTGCAGTGAAAAGCTGATGTAGGATTTAAGTGCTCTGAATTCAAAGAATGAACATTTTTGTCCTCGAATTGCCATTTAGTAGTTGTTATTCTTCAAATGCAGGTTTCAATTGCCTCAATAGGCTTATCTCATTTTTGTTAAACACTTTGCTGAGATTTTTAAATGTCGTCTGTTTGCATTATCAATTTATAGCAACCAGAAACGTTTGAGTAGTGTTAATTTTCCTTATTTGAAATAAATTTTGCAGTATTAATGTTCTCGTGGTTTGCATTTATTGCTATTAGAGGCCAAACTGATTAGTTTCGCTTTATGAAAAGTCAAATTCTCACATTTGCACCAGCTTTGCAATGCGTAATTTTCATAGACTTTTCATCTTTGCAAGTCGTCTGTCGGAAATTTGCTTACAAAATGTATGCCAATCAGTTAATAAATATAAAAAGGAGATCCTTGTTTTTCAGTTTGCTTTTTTCACCTTTCTAAACTTGAGAGTACACTTATTGCCCTATACGGATTGCATTTGAATCGGTTTCCGAAGCCATGCTTTCTGTTATTTGTTATACAGATTAGAAACGAGGCTGTTGGTGGGGTTTTCGTGCAGGGTGGAGGGTGTTTAAGAGTGCTTTGGTTGAAATAGTCTATGACTGATCAGATATAGAGATTCTTAGCGCTTGACATTAAGGGACCGAAAAGGACGTTTATGAATAGCATCGGTCGCTCTTTTTAGTATCATCCCAACACAAATTCTTTCTGTTGTCTTTAATGAAGATTGAAAATCGAAAACCCTTATCTTCATAGCGTGTATATTACTAGCGATATGAACATATATTAGGTGCTGTTTCCCGTAGTATTTGGCCGGACATCAAGATTTGCAAGAAGGCCGCAAAAGTTACCGACAACAAAGTTGGTTTAAAATACGCTTGCGTGCTGACAACAAAAAGAATATTATATAGAAGAGAGGATTTGAAGATAGCAAGTTAGAAGAGACACTAGTGAAAAGTGAAAATGTGTCTCTTCTAGTGTTCACTAGTTCTCTAGTGTCTCTTCTAACTTGCTATCTTCAAATCCTCTCTTCTATATATGATTTCTATCTTCAATGGGCTGTGGACAG
>JAAAKL020016123.1:0-11172 GCA_010016065.2 Carybdea cf. marsupialis auct. non (Linnaeus, 1758)
TGGCTTGGTAACGTTTCGCTTCGATTCGAAAACCAAATAAAAAAGGCCGTAGAAAAGTGTTTTGGTGCTGTGACACCCCGCGTAGTTTATAATAGTAAGAAAGCGCCCCAACTAACCGCAAAGACCGTGTAAATAGCAGCATTAAAGTTTATTCATTTTCTTGTCAGTGCCAGGCTGGTTATGTCGGCCACACGACTTTGAGGTTATTTGACAGAATTAAACAGCATGTTCCATCCTGTATTCGCCAAGCATCAGCCAAGCATTAGCTACTACAAGGAAACAACCACCTTCAAAATCTAAAAACACCACTAGTTTGACGTTTAACCATTCAGCTTCACGGACACTGATTTGGTCAAAACAACACCAATCTTACAGTCAGAATTTATTGGCTACCTTGTCAAACACAGTTGGGTAAATGATTTCATTGGTTCCCTTTTCGGTTATTTTCTGACGAATTGTACTCTGAGGAGTGTCAGACGAAAGAAGTTTTTAAGTACAAAATGAATTCGCTATTTCGTGCAGTTTTATTAAAAGTCTATCTTGTTATTGCACCTGTCCGGTCATCACCAGATCTTTTGCTTTGGGCTGTTTCTAGGCTGTGTAACTCTCTTGTCGTGTGTCATATCCAGTCTGTTTCCGTATTTGTACACCATAGGTGGTAGCAAATGATATCAACTCATTTGGAGCCATCTTTGCCATCACGGGATAGGGTTTGAACCAGGTTACTGCGATGCACTTGATGGGGAATATTTTTTTATGATCTTCATCATTGGTATATAAACGTCCATTTTCTGTGGAAAATATAAACGGGTTGTTATTGAAACTATATTTCTTCAAATTTCAATAATTCAGGGAGTATAAAGAAGAACGAAGCTTAATTACCAAAAATTGATGTTGTTGATAACACTGAAAAGATCTCATCGTCGAGGTTAAGCTTTTGTTTCATCGAGTTTGTATTTTATCATTAAAGATGGTACTAAGTCCTCAATATCTGACTTTGAATGCCATAAAGTGAGCTCCGTATATAAGTTCACTACCTGTTACAACTGTGGAGCACAGTCAATCTCTTTTTCTTGCAGTGCCGGCTTTATGCATTTCACGGATTCGAATACATCCGCTGTAAAATATTAGCGTATTAGAAGACGGGCGTTTAACGACAGACTTTTGTTTATTGTCGTTTACATATTGACGCAGACTCTATTCAGTACTTTCCCTTTGGAAACCGGTCTAAAGCTGTATTAGTTCAACAGGAATGTTGTGAATTCCAACAAGCTTTTGTTGAATAATAACACAATAATTCTATCGTTATATCGTGTAAACTCTCTTTTAATGCGGGATACTGTAGCTAATCTCTTCGGTACCTTCCTCAGTGCAATGTCTGCCATGTCTAGCTCATCAGGCCGCATTAAGGAAATCTTTTGACCCGCATATTCACTTGTACATGTCTCCAGCTATAGTTATTTGTGGTTATTTGTTCTTGGACTCGTGAAATATACTTATGTCAGGACAGTCATCTCTCCTTCAATTTTTTAGATGTTGTTTGGCATCACACCCTTGAGAATATTACACCTCACACGTTACTAGTAGAGAACCTTCTCAAAATGATAATTGCCAGTCAAGCCCTTGTCTAACCCACAAAATACTTACCTATATTAACATTTCAGGCCCTGTGATTTATCACTGAAGCCGAATTCAGATCGTATTTTTTCTGCGTCATGACATGTTTTCTCTTGGCAGCTGATTGTGCACAATCTAGTATCGCCTGGTCCCGAGCCACCGGTCAATACACTCAAATATGTCGGCCCTTGATAGACACGGGCTTCTTTTTCCCTGAGGATTTACTAGCAAAGGTAGACTCTACAGTACCCATTCGTCATATGTTGTTGATTAGCTATGTCCGAGTTCTCATCGTTCCAAGCATCTCATTATTGGGGACGTGTTATCTCTAAGATACGGCAGCAAGACCACATCTATGCTGCGGCCAATTTATATTCTGCAAGAATATTGTACAGCATGTCCAACGTATGGCTAGCAGAACTTGATATTCCAGCAGCAATTTCGTATTGCTGACAAATTTTGATAACTTTGTCTAATTATTCGAGAGTATTTCACTTGATTTTAAGAACGGATGTGAGAGTTCACTGTCAAGAAACCCTCACAACCAAAATCGTCTAGTCAGTTCCTTAGTTTCGTGAGTGATTAAGGTCTCTGTGAATTTCTGTTTGAGATGTTCCCATGTTGTTTAAGTACGACGCGTGGTGGTCTACAGACTTGCTTGAGTATTCTTTGGACTTTGTACGAATTGCTTGTTTCCAGGGACTGACCCATCGCATGACCACTGTTCATGGTATATTTTCAGCTTTGTTTTCCGCGCTTAATCGCATATGGCTTGAATTTGTAGGACTCTAAAACTTCCGGCAGAGAACGTGAGCAAATGTTGGAAGAGGGAAGATGGATGAATACAAAAATGACAATATGAGAATTGTATTCGAAACAGATCATGGTGATATGTGGCTATTCTTAAGCGGGATGTGTATAGTAAAGACGCCGTGAAGATTGATTGTGAATGAAAGAAAGTCTAGTATTGTAGGGTTAATGATGACTAGCTTACAAATTGCCGTCGTACTGTAGATGTGAGTTAAGATACATCCTTTCATCATTATACTTATCGTGATATTTGAAGTTATCCTAGCGAGCAGGTTGCGTACGATTTCTCTTTAAAAATTGCAGTGTTCGCATTGCGAGGACTGGCAGGTATTAGCGTAGCATGAGATGCTAACAAAATCATAAACTATTACTTGTGGAGGGGATTTTGCAAAGCATAAACAGCTTGAGAAAACATGGACTATCTCGTCAATTTACCTTCTTCAACAACAACGTCAAAGATAATGTAAATGATTTCATGGATAGACGCCGGCCTCAATTTATAGCATTTCAAACATTTTCAGCACTACAAAAAGTTTCAACATTTTCAGGACATCTGTTGTTGCCCATATTTCAAAGGGTTTTTAACATTTCTAACACATCTATTGCTACCTAAATTCTTAAAGAATTCAACATTTCCAAGTTTCCAATATTTTCAACACGTCCTTTGTTGCCTATATCGATTTCTAATATATCTACTACTGTGAACATTCCAATCTTATTTAATCTTTTCCAAAATTTGTAAAACTTCTACTACTTATATGATTTTAATCACTTTCAACATTTGTATCTTTTGAAACACTTCTAACATTTGAAATAATCACTCAAGAATGTCATGCTGACGTTAAAGCTCAGGGTTGTAATGTCTAAAAAATGCACTATTGAAACGTTACTCTGCTACTTCTTAACACTTTAATGCCCAGCTTACTTGTGCAAGGAACAGAGGTTTAAGTAGTGAAAGTTCAGAAGGATTTTGTGCAAAACTTTGCACAATTGCCCGCAAAAAGCCAACATATAGCTCTAAGGCTCGTTCACTTCAAACGCATGATGTTAAAATCGCAGAGAGTTGGATTTGAAAAGATGTCATGATAAAATAGTGCATAGAAAGTGGATAGACGGGTTAGCATTCCCCTAAGAATTTTCGCATGTATAGAACTCCCCCTTCGTCAGACAGTTTATCCTATAGCATATCTTTAGATTTTAAATGGAGCGTAAGACAAAATCCAAAAAAAATCCTAAAAAACCATATCCTATGTGACTGTGACAAGAAGAGGGATATATATGTATGCAGGTGCAGATGCATATATGTTATTGTAACTTCATCACTAATATGATATTCCCACTCCACAGATCTAGGCCATAGGTAGGTCTACTGCCCGAGATTTATAAAGAAGATCATTAAGACTTATACATAGTATTAAAGTACATTCGCAAATTCATGAAAAATAATGTATATAATAAGCTATTTCAGCAGTACTGATTCATTCTATGACTCTGTATATTATCAAGGATACTCCAAGATAATACCTATTCTTCTGTAAAAGGGCAAGAATCTGCGATGTACACCACAAGGAAGTGACGGCACGCCAAAAGCTACAGTCAAGCAGTTTTCACTGATAGTTGGCATTGGCAATTATTGACTTTTCATCAAAAGTTTATCCCCACAAATGAAATGAGACAGTCGAGTCCTCTGCAAAACTGTTCTAGCGACAAATTCTACCATGGTGTATCTTTCCAACAATGAAATTCACTTAACTGATATGGTCCGCCTCTATATTTGTTCTTGCTATAATCCCTTATCTCCCCTACCTACTGTGTGAAAACCTGCTACTGGCATTTTAAAAAGTGTTTCGCCCTCGTATGCATGAAGATTCTGAAAACACTCAGTCCCCCCTTTAGATGTGCAACAAGGGGCTATACACTGTAACATACCTTTTCAAAGTTATATTGATGCTGTTTCACTAACTGAGGATCAGAGCATAGGACATAAAGCAAGTGTTTAGGTCAGTTCATTTTTTACCCTCCTAATGTGGCCGTGTGGAGCGTGTGGCCGTATGGTCCAAATGGTTGCTTTATAAACCACCGAATTTGGTTCGATTCCAGCGCTGGGAAGCTTTGACAACTTCTCTTTACCCTTTACCATAGTCACGGGATCCACCCAGTCCATGTAAGGGGACTTGGGGAGACTGAAACTTAAAGGCCCGTCGGATTGAATGTACCTTCACGCACATGTTTTAACGAGCAGATTTGCTCCTCGATGTAGCGTGATGAAATAAAATAACAATAAAATGACCAAAAACTGTGATGGTTTATCCCACTTCACTCCGATCCTCATACTCCTTGCCCTCTTACTACTGATAACATTTCTTTATAACGAATTACAAGCGATATCTATTATTTGGATTTTGCTATTTGGTTAGTTTGGTTGCGATGACATAGTTATGAGGCGCACTTTTAGTCAGGTTCGTATCATAGAAAGTTAGCCAATTTTTTAGGCGCAACTGGACTACTTACCGAGAAGTGATAGTGCAAATAAAATAGATCAGATTCAGGAAGTTTGTCTGGAAATCGTAACGTTAATCTCTTGACAATAAGGCTTCCTATTATCCGTCAATTTAACCTCTTCGTTGGAGGTAGAGAGGGCTGAAGTGACATCGGTATTTACATAGCTGCTGAAAGCAAGTCCGGTCATATTCCTTAGAGCTGAAGATACAGTAAGATTAGTTAAATTTTGCACACAAAGAACTGCAGTAGTAAGAATATAGTCGGTAGCTGCACGCACTTTTTCTGAACTGTACTAGAGATGTCATTACCGTTGCTGTTATTGTGGTTACGAGCAATGGCTTTTTAGCTTCGTTTCTATTTTCCTTTTATGTCAGGTCTCATTTTTGTCGTGGATTCAAATGATCGAGAGAGAAGTGCTGAGGCAAGGGATGAGTTGATTCGCATGCTAAACGAGGATGAATTGCGAGACGCGATCCTCTTAGTGTTTGCGAACAAACAGGTATGTATGTAGAAGATTCGCCTTGTTTCTGTCAAAAATCACATAGTAGTAGGTAGTCAGCCTTTTTCAAAGCTCAGGATGAACCCTCTTTTACACGGGGATAGTATATAGTGTGAAAATATGTATGTATATTCTGTGGTCTTCCAAATCATCTCGTATTGTCTGCGTGTTCCTTCCAGTTAATTTATGTTGGCAACGTTCTATTTTCACAGGACCTTCCAAATGCCATGAATGCGGCTGAAGTAACGGACAAACTTGGACTACATTCGCTGAAAAACCGATCCTGGTACATTCAAGCAACTTGTGCTACGAATGGAGATGGATTGTACGAGGGATTAGATTGGCTGTCGAAACAATTGCAGGGCAAAAAGATGTGAAGTGTTGAAGAGAATGTATAGATTACAGAAGACAGTTTACCAACATGAGCAGTCATCGACTTGTAACTAGGCAGGAAATCCCATTTACTGGTGCACTTGCCTTCCACGGTCTATTTTGGTTCTTTCTAGTAAAAAGCGGTAGCTTGCCTGGCTCATACACAGTTGGTAGCATATTAATAATCGTAAAAGGGCGTAAGTTGAACCTGGTGCCTCATTCCAGTTTACGTTTTTCAGACACATTTGAATTGGATATCATTATTTATTTGGATGTGGGTGAACTTAAGATATCTACTGATAAATTTAGGTATATACGTCGTTGTTAATTTAACCTATTTTGATCAAGTTGTCATTTGTGCAAGAGAAATCGATGAAAAAGATTCGAGGTACAGAGAAACGTGATTGCTAGCATCGTTGGAAAGCTGACGCCTTAGACTACCAGCCTTCTGTTTAACACTACTAAGCAGAATTGTGTATACATTGCCAAGGGATTGCTGATAATGCTTAGCCACGATTCAAGGCTATATTCGCCGAGTAAGTGTCATTATTGTATTTGATTGAATTATTAGCCGGGCTGTTATCAGAAACTTCCTGTCACGTTTCATTTGGCATTGAAGGATGCCTTATTGGTGGTCCACATGATACAGCGATAGGGCGATCGATCTATAATGATTGATGCGTCGTGGGTCTACAGTATTTGAATAGAACTTTAGGGCCATTTACATTGTAAGCACGCATTATTGTACAATCTTGTCTGCTTACGTACGTTATACACCACCCAAGTATTTTTTTCAGGAAAATTGGTTGCCTGTTGGATCGTTGTTGCGCCAACTTTATTAATGAATAGTAAGCAATGTTTCGTCGCTGGGTCTGTAGTTTGTGCAATCTTAATTGACTGAGTATTGAGCTTTTTCATTGACAAGCAATTAAGCGCTGGCATAAATAGTTGCTTCACTTCGATTCCTTTACATAGAACATAAATGAAATATTATGACAAAATTAGTGTATAGAAGTGGTTCTGGTGAGTTTTGATAAACATTTGGATCGGTTTTCATTGCTATAATATTTCAATGCGTACGTATACATTATCAGAGTCACCCCATCCCCTTGTACGCTAGTGCCTCCTTTTAGCTGACCTAATCACGTGCTATGTGATTGCCCCGTACACGCCTTTTTGATTAACAACACAAAATTTTTTGTCGAAGATCGAGGGTTAAAGTTGCTAAAGTTAATTAGTGTATAGTATGTGCTCATTGACTATCTGTTGTGAAAGATTATATTATAGTATGGCTACTTCAGTAGTTAATTGTGTCAAATGGCCTGTCTTTGTGGGTTTATACGCCTATTTGTGCCCTTTTCTCGTGTTGAGTTTTTGCCCTGTTCTTCTTTTTGTTGTTTTTCCCTCTTCGGGCAAAACCACTTGACTCAGGGCTGTCGTTTAGCAGTTTGCATTTTAAACTATTTTTGAATGGTCAAAGTCTAGTGTTGCTTATAAATGCTGCAACATTTGTTATTTGATTGAAGAAAACATTGATAGGTTTGCTTATGCACTACATACGTCGTATTTGTAATGTTTTCTGGCCTCTTCCCCATCGTTAGAAGCTCTTTTTAGCTTGCTGCTTGAACAAAACGTAACAAGTAAATCTTGCACGTACGTTGCGTAAAGATATTAAGTTTTCATGTAATTGACAGAGTTACTACTTAGAGTGACATAAATTTGCGTTTTATTTGTTCCGTTTTATAACCACACAATAGGAATATTTAGTTCCCCCCCCCTAATACTTAACCCTTGGATATTAGGGGACCATTTTGATTGAAATCAGAAGGGAAGAGGGGTTGAGTTGTTGCAGATTGACATTTGTCTTCGCGTAATATTCACTTTTGTGGTAGAAGGGTCTATCAGATTTGGCAATGTTTGAGGCTGAAATAAATGTCTGGCCTTTTAGACCCCTGCATCGTCTTTCTTTGTGGCCCAGAATGGCCTACATGATATTTAACATACGGCCACGTGATTCCAACTTTAAAGTTCGATATTTTGTTTGCTGAACAGAAAAACCCTTTTCCAGTTTCTTGTCCTTGTTTTTTCGTATCACTTTCCTAAATGAACTAAGTTTATCAAGACAGGTGCTTCCTGTTTTAATGGATTTAAAGCATTCAGTTACAGACACGGTTCTCAATAAGTATTGTGTAGTTAAAGTCTTAAAAATGGGTAACAAACCTGATTACTGTTAGCCGTGATGATTGAACTCGATTTTTTTGCTGTCTCTGTTGGTAGAAATTTCAAGAAGCCAGTGGATTTTGGTGTATGTATTTATTTCTTTGATTATGTTTGTGCCTTAATGACGTTTGAAGTGTATAGGGAATAGAAGGTAGTCGTGGCTGAGGTACTGAAGGTAATTTATGTGATTGACATCCATTGTATGACTAGTGGATAAATTAAAGCGTATCTTAGTTTAACTCTAAGGGATATTAACTGACGTTAAACGAGAAACATTCGTGTCGAACAAAAATATTTGTATGTGTCATGGCAGAATCTGTTGATTCTGTTGCCATTACTTTTTTAATTTAAGTGTAATAGCTTTTCTTCATTTATACATGTAATAGCAGTTGCACAACAAAATGAGAAACTCTTTTTTTGGGGGGACGCAAATAGCGTTCATTATCCTCTTTTTTATTTAAAAATAGGGGCTCGAGGCGCAATCTAATGAAACTAAGAAAATATAACTTAAGTGGGGGATCTTGTAACACGTTATTCAGAGGCCACGCGCATGAATAGAATCAGCTGCTACTTGGTAGCAATTGTTGAAGAGGAGTAGGCCTAGTTTGGGGAAACAGTAACACTTGTTTTATTTGTTGCCATCATATCATGTCTTCATTGCACAAGATAGACGACACATTCTATTTTTCAGGTTGATTTCTGTACTGATCTATTTGATTTTCGATGTCGATTACCTTTTGCAATGTTTTTACGAATGTAATTAGGTTAAAATAGTTATAATTCTTCGTATTTTAGTGACTGTTTATATGTTATTTATATTTTCCAGATGTTAGATGGACACTTCATGAAAATAAAAGTCCTTTAGGCACTTCCCCAACAAAATGTAATAGATCGAGTGAACTTGAATTTGTTTGGTTTCTATTGGTAGCATTGATAGTCTATCCGGCGTGGTGGATCAATATGATGCAGCCCAACTATTTAGAGATGCACCTTATATATTTTTTAATACTTTTCTCCAGTACCAGTTCTTACTGAATCTTTAGCGCCTTTTTCTAATCCTACACTGTCTATAGTCATCTCTGGTCCTTCTCTGAGTTCTTGTCCTCTTTCACTGCGCGTGATCACTTTCTCCGGATTTAAACTGGGTAGAACTGCAGCTTTTATTTACATGGGAGTCATGAGGCTCAGATAAGGGAAGCATAAGAAGCATGTAAGAAAACGTCTGGCTCAACGTGTCATGGACAGTTCGACGTTTTTAATTAGCTTGATATGGGCGATCTGTGAAATAATCGAATTTCAAATGGCAGTATTGATCTTAGGAGATACTAAGTTCCAACTGTTTGAAGCAATTCATGTAACACGTTACTGAGGCTCAATTATTTAAAGTAATAAAAAACATCCATTCACAAGTTGAAAAATGTGCTGCTTATACATATTGCAAAAATTCAAACGTTGAATAGCGTTAATAGCAATGGGATATAATTTGACTTAACTGCCAATTAAATCTTACAAAGTCAATATCTCAGATTTCGAGGCCAGCGCCTTAATCACTTGACTATGTCGCTTGTGTTAGATGTACAGATGGTCAAGTGATGATACACTGTAAGTGTTTGTGTATTCAAGAAATCTATATATGTCGATCTTGATTCCGTACCCGCACTTTCTAGCTGTGCGTACCCTCCGCCCTCATTTTGCTGACGTATTTGGCCCCTTGGCCAATGCTCCGACATATCGTACTGCATATGTCACGTCGTAATCCATGTCGTAACTATTACTTCCCATTTGCCCCTCCACGCTAGCTAGATTCTGTCTACACCCGCACTGCAGCTGAGATGTATGCCCATCTCTACTGATAATTTCTATACACCTACCGTAACTTGTACTCTCTTGTACGGGTCTGTAATCAAGTCTGCATTGTAGCAGTAATCTTTTTAAGCAATACACCGTTCCAGATTTGGTCCTTAGCTCCACCTCCCAGTATCACAGTCCGGAAGTCCGTTAAAATTTGTAAACTAACAAGGTTAATACTTTGCCATTGAAAGAGGTTACAGCAAAGTAAACTCATAATTTCTTGACTTTCTAACAATCTGAAGGTCTTAAAAATAAGTAATTCCAATAGGCTTGAGAAGTTTTAAGGAAGACGTACGCACATAGCATCGGTGTTTGATACTTAGTGGTAAAAATTAAACGGTTTAATACGTGGGGAAACCCCAGTGTTATAGCATATTGCAAAATATTGCTTTTGATCTGTTTGAGAATAACCGAAATGTTAAACTCGACAAAATGCACAAGTGTAAGGATGTGATACTATGCTGCAAGTGAGCAGACGTCGGGTAAGCTTAGAATACATCGACTTTGCGGTTATCCAGTTTGTTCCCTCAAAATAGTTTGCATCCCAAGGTAAACTTTCTTACCGTGCGTTAAAGCATGTCTTGTTCCCAAAACAGAAGGGAGATAAAATTGCTGAATATCCTAGAAAACATTCACGTGACTAAATTAAATAAGCAGAGAGAAATCGTGAATCTAGCTTGATTAACAGCCCTACTGATTTAGGTATCAATTGGTTGAGGCAGGATTTGTGACCCCCACCCCGATCCCATCAGGCGACCTCTGGCATCTAGACTAGTCACCGGTGCTAATTGCCTAAACCCCCATGCCGAATGCTGGGCGGCGGTTAACTAACCTGGCTAACCCAGAAAGTCTGAGAGGGTAGTGGAACCCACGTGGAGGAAATGCCACCAAAGCTTGAAGCATCCACAACTTAGCAGCAGTAGCAATCTGCATTCTTGGGGAAGGCGGAGAAGTATCCCTTACGGTTTTTCCGACGATTACTCCATGCTACTGCGCGGTTTGTTAGCCACCCGTTAACGCAGCGGAGGTCTGCACCTACTACAGTACGCTAAAGCTGGGTAGACTGTCTTGGGATGTCCTTTAGCAAGTGCCCAAGTATTGAAGCTAATTTACCCAACATGCCAGCACAATCCTTACAACGGTCCTCAGTACCAGGCATAGAGGATGCTAAGAATTTGCAGGGTAAAACTTTTATTGCGACGTGGAATGTGAGAACGTTTCATTAGGAAGGTTCCTTGGAACTACTATTGAATGAAATGAAAAGATTTAAAATCAATATTCTGGACTACCAGAGACACACT
>JAAAKL020016124.1:0-11172 GCA_010016065.2 Carybdea cf. marsupialis auct. non (Linnaeus, 1758)
TACTCAAAGAGAAAAAGAGGGACGAATTAAGTCCAAGTGCAATCGAGTGCGTAGGTGTGACGTCACAGTTTCAACTATTTCATGAAAATCACAAATTTTTTTGATAAAGATAGGAAGTTGAAACTTTAGAACGATCTCTTTCACAAACGTAGAAATACATTCTTTCAGTCTAAGACACATTTCTATCAAAATCTATTTGAACCCTGATTATAATCTAATGAAATGAGCAAAGCTAACCATGTGTTTTGTTAAGGTTTATTGCAGATTTAAACGCTAGCATATCGTAGACAATATTTGGTGTACGAGCATTCGATGATTTCTTCATCACTCTATTTCAGTACCAGTCCCCCTTTCAAGTGCAAAGCATCATTTTCTTCAGAACTTAATATTCTGACGCTTGTCGACTTAGTTGTTGCCATTGATGGTAGATATTTGTCATGTCTTGAGTCGTAGTCTTTCTAGGAGCTACGTTTCGAGAGATACTTCTCCCATCTTCAGGCTGAAGATGGGAGAAGTATCTCTCGAAACGTAGTTCTTCAGAACTGTTAGTCGATATTCGATCCATCAAGCTAATGGTTTTGTTCTCATCATCATACAACTTACCCTAACTCTCGGACTAGTTTTTCACCAAGAAGAATTCCAATCAACATTCCCATAAGCAGTTACTTATTAAATAGTCTACTTCGCTAGGCTGTTTTCATGTTCTCCTGCTGTTTTACCTTTGTTTGCATCAACATCAATGTATAACGATCTATTTAGTAGGTAGAACTTATGACGTCGAACGCTCGAAACAAAAAGGAAGGCTTTGTTCTCTACACGGAAATCATCATGCTATTCACCGTGCCCTTAATTCCGGATCATGTGGAATAGAGAGGCAGCAAAATGAACAAAACGTTTGTTAGCTGACATTAATCTAACGATTGCTAATTTCTATTCCATGACATCACGCAAACACTTACCCTAACCACAAGCTGATATAATGTTATCCTGCCTTTGATATTGGCCAAATATTTATAATGGTATGCAGACATGGAAACGTCATAGACGTTATGAGTAATACTTGATCGGCGAATTACTGCGTCCTCTAGCACTTTCTCTTTTCCGGTTCTTTTAAAGACAACGAAGCAACCTGTTTAGTTTCTCTATATTTTAATATTTACATCTGTAAGGTCCTAAATCGAGACTAGAAAATGTCTAAATCGAGGTTATGTGCTAATGAGTCGGTGGACGTGGCCCCTGTGTTGCAGACTATCCAGTGTTCTAGACCAATACGCATTTCAGAATCGAAGGTCATTTTTTCGAAAAGAGTAAATAATAGGGGGATGTCTATTCCAGACCAAAGGATAAGCAACAAAACCCGAAGGCAGTAATGGCACACAGGTGTTCCGATTCACCCTACATTCTGGAGCATCCTCCCTTTCAGCCTCGCTCTAAACTTTTTTAACCATAAAGAGGCAAGGGTGAGTGGCCAATTTTGTGTTATCTCGTTCAGCAAGTCAAGGTCACATGAAGTCAAGCCATTACATCATCAATGTGATAGGTTTGCAATACTACGTAAATTAAGTTTAAGTTGCAATAATTAAGAAAGTTCTATCGCACGAAGCATTGACGAACTTGAGTATCGAGTACTGAGTTCCAAGTTCCCATATCTTGATCTCTAGAAGGTATAGGCCCATTAAAATCACCGAGTGATATTCTGTTCAAGTCAAGCTCTTCTTTCGCTTTCCTCCGTAAAAGGCTTGGGTTTTTTCCACTATCAGAAATGTTTGCATCCGTGACTGCATAGACAGTGATGACATAATACTTCGCACATATAGTGGCAGGCAGGATGCAAGCTGGTAGGTACGCTTTATAGTTTTCTAAATTGGCCTGGGGAGATTAGAATAATCCAACACCATGTTCTTTCTTCTCTTCAGACAACTCCGAATCCTGTACCAACTTGTCACTGAAGGGCTAGAGAAGGAATGATAACCTCCTGATGTTCTGTAAGCTTCTTGCATTGCCAGAGTATTGAGTTTGAAGTCTTTAGAAGCTTTAACGATGAGGGAAAGTGTCATGCTATCTTGCACAGTACGCACATTCTTGTTGCCACACAGATGCTGATGCATTTTCCCCTTCTATTAATTAGATCATTTTGAGTTGAGACCTAATTTCTGGTATCAAATGAAATGATCGACATGGAATAACTTTTACAGCCAGTGGCATACTTTTTTATCTCTACTTCACTCCTTGCTGAGGAACGCGGTCCTTTTTTACACGCGCGACGACCGATGCAGTAGTGTTCTAGATTAGTCAACCTCATATCCAAGTACGCATCCTATTTATCCATAGGTGCAATCTGATCTACAGATAAGGAACTGGCTGTGTTTTCCAGGGAAGACAAGATCACAAGATGTTGCATCTTTGTACCAATCTTGTGGGAATGTTGCCATCACATCTGAGACCCCTTCCTGGCCTGGATTTGAGATTATGGTATTCATTTCTTAGACAGAATTCCACTCAGGACTACAGAGCTCGATATATCGTGGCTTTAAAAACAGAGTGGTTTGTCTCCTAGACAGACTGCCGATCAAGGCTATACAGCTATGTATATTGTGAGAAATCTGTTTTATGGGCGCTACAAACTCGATCTAATCCACATCTACTTAGTTTCAGAACAAGGAGACCAGAAAATGGACGTTTAAATATCAGGGGATTTTTAGTCGCTTTGCCACATAGAGTACTTTATGGAGTACTTTTCTTATCCAGCATCACAACCTTGAGGAGCCAATGGGCCTAGAAGGGAAAAGACAAATTGTTCCTAACTGCAAAGGAACAGTTTTCTTTCTTTTATATGGACTAATTCCAACCCAGCATCACAACCTTGAGGAGCCAATGGCCTTATAAGGGAAAAGACGAGTTGTTCACAACTGCAAAGCAACGGTTTTATGTCTTTCATGTGGATTGATTCCAGAACGGCCAGGTGAAAGGCTGACCTAGCCTTAACTGTGATAAGGAACCGATCACTCATACATATATCACACAGCCTAGGTCTTCTAGCAATTGCTGCCCTATCTCGAGGTCACATTGCTAAATAGTAGTGTTGAATTTTGAAACCCTAGGTGGCTGTTTCATAGTAAGAGTTAACATTCGATAAATGCTAGAATGGAACATGTTGACTAACTCAATCAAGTAACCTCAAAGTTGTGCGGCCAGTATAGACAGTCTCGTGCTGATAAGAGAATATGTATACAACAGAGCTGGAATTTTTGACAGAAGCATGTGGTTTGTTGAGAACGCTTTCATAGTGCCAAGACACTTCTCGTAGGCCATTTTAAAATCTGGTATTAGAATTGAAGAGAAACGTTACCAAGTCAGGGTAGTTTTAAGTACACGGTGCATTTTTGAGGTCTGAAACGTCTCTTACTGGAACTTTGCAATAACGTTACCTTCTATTGAAATCAATGAAATCTCTTAGATAGTTATTAGAAAGAATTATTTGCTTTAGTGAATTGAAGAGATGTACTGACCAAAATATGTAGCCTTGTCCTACATCCACGTCATATATTTAGTTCCCTTCCTTCTCTACCAAAACATCAAGGAACTGCAAGGAGTTGTTTTCCCCCTTTTCAAAGGTTAAATGCAATGCCTGCTGTAATTTGCTTAATTTTTTGAGCACTCAGACTCGGTGTGTGTAAGATCGCGTTTTGCTCTCAGTTCTATTATTTTTAAACCTAAAGCTTACATTAAGGCTTTACTGTTGACGGTAATCTGACTATGGCATTAGATGTTACTTTCAATGAAACGAGTAGCATCTGGATTTTACAGATGTCTTCGTAGTTCAACGTCAGAGTAAGCAATTGTCTAAAACTTAGATCCGCTAAATTTTCTTGGCGCAGACTACTACGAGAACTGTAATGTCCTATAACTTGCGTATATGCACGTTGCATAAATTTACAAGGGTCAAATCACCAATAAGGATTTATTGCTTTTGTAGGTTTTATATAGAATATTAAAACTCAATCCAATCCCTAATAGGTTACAGGCCCCTAAAATATATCCTAAAATATCTAGAAAATGGCGGCTTCTAATGCTACATCAATTTTCCTGCTTAAGTGACTCGGCTCAGCCTTCTGGAGATTAGCGTATTTTCACCGCCGTCTCCTAGTTCTTTAGTGTAGCTACTTCAGACAACAACACCCTACTGAGCCTCAGTTTAACGATGGAAATCAATAAGTTATTCATAGCAATATATGAATATTTTATTTGCCGCAAGCACAGTAAACATTTGATTACAATCAAACTGGTGCTTACGATGCTCTCAGAAATTCTGAAAAGTGTGTAGAACAGTCACAAAATCACGTATCAAATCTGATTCAGGAAGCTTCCCGTCGATTTCATTTCTTCAATCATCCAGTGGATTTACATCAGAAATGAGTGTAAGAGGCGAAAAAATCTGGACAAAGTCGAAAGTATTGAGATTAGCGGTAGAAGACAAGTACGTTGTTAAATGCAAGATAAGGCTCACGATACATGAATTTGGTAGACGGTGGTGACATGAATTGACATTGGCGAATGCCAAGACCTGTAAATAAAACACAGTAAGGACTCGGAAGTTGGAAGAAGGTTGGACACTGGCGCCACATGTTAGCAAATAAAAGCCTCAGAAGTCTAACTTGTTATATTTTTAAAAAATTCATGTGATCTGGCAGTAGTCTGGGAACTAGTTTCGGTGTCACAGATCCAATCTGCTTTCTCACACTAGAAAGTCAGTGACGGTTTTCGTTATGTCTAAACGAGAGAGGTTTGACTTTGGGCTTTCAGCATTGTCATCGACTCTTCTTAAAAATTGTCTTATACAGCTAGTCAGTTTAACTGATGGCAGCTCAAGTCGATATAGGACAGTTTCAAGCCACAAATCAACAAATTCCGTACCTCGTCTACTTTTCGCAGGTAGCCAAGGTCAATTGTTAACCTAAACTCAACTTCGCTTCAATTTGTTGAGTTCTATTATAGTAACATTAACTGGTCCGAAAAACTATCAACGGTCTCTAGATTAGAAAGGCTCGTGGGTACGTGACTGTTTGTCCCCCAGCCAGTGCTGAAATTATTACCAATGGTGAAGGTCGTATATGACTAACTTTAGCTATAAGCCTAATCAGGACACTGTCTTGGTTGTACCACAGGGTCAATTCTGTTGGTGAGGGATCGGCAGTCAAGTGCCTACTTTGTAAATGCCTATAGAGTTAGTAAACGCCAAAAAACAATAAAATATAAAGTAGATTCTACCATTTCCATCCCTAAAATTTTGAGAACAAAATTTTTGCCTATTACTTTAAAGTGTACCTCCAGTGGTCAGAATATTTTTGATATTTTATTCATTTTGCTTCAAGGAATCAAATTGCCACGTTAGTTTTGGTCTCAGGTACAGTTTCCGTAGTTATGCGTGATTCTTTAATTAACTGTTTCCAGAACGAGGCAAATTTTGACGCCATAAGGGACAAATCTGACGTCAAAAGGAACAGGGAAGCTCAGTTGTTGATGATGAAAAATTCAATACGAGGCAAACATGTCGTTGGGCAGCAGTACTGTTTTAAGCTTTTTTACACGGTTTTGCGTGACGTACACTCAATGTACAGCAAAAAGAATAGACGGAGGCTTTTCAGTTTAGTACAATAAACAAAATACCAAAACATTTGTGACCACTGGAGGTATATTTTGATTATTTATGTCATCACATAGTCATATTTAGTGATCAAATATACATCACGCCAGTTCTAAAGTTACATCTTAAAAAATAGTAGTGTATTTGTAACACAAGCAATAAAACTTTGCACGGCACTTTTGGGGTCCAGCTGCTTATAGTGAAAATACTGCAATTATATGCTAAAGTTTGAAAACGGTATAATTTGAAAGCAAAACTAAAACAAACATAAGATCTTACGGAAACAATACTACACAGCTGGCATTACTACACGGACAACCTCCTTTACATTCCCACCTTGTAAACTACAGAATTTTTAAACCAAACTTTTAATACCAACTTAGTTTTATAAAATAGTGAAAAAGGTGTTCTAAAATTCAGTACCAGGGGGCGTAAGATTTTGGGTTCATTAGGGGACAAAGACCAAAGTCCTAGTAGACTAGAGTTTAACATTTAAGTTTGTTTGTTTGAAACAGTTCACTAATGAATCAGAAATGCATTAGAGCAGCTATGCAAGGTAGTTAATTAATTTATCATAGGAACTGGTATAGCTTCAGCCCCAAATTGCGAATAACAGGCTGGAAATATGTTTTTATATAAAGTTTCAGTGACAAGTTACAGAGGAAACACACACGATCTAGTTGTTTAGATGAATAAACTCTATGTCTTCTCTTAATATGTTTGAGGTCTATGACCCTTCCCTTATATAATCAGCTGTTATGTAGTTTGGTTTCATCCTCTGATATGCTAACAATTAATACTAGTCCTATATTTGTACAGAATTGTTCATTGCATTATCTAGAACGACGAATCTAACACAAGATGAATGTTTAGGGTTTGAAAATGAATCTAATCTTTGAAGCCTTTGAGACAAGCGAATGTGTAAAACCCAGGAAACTGTTACATCTTGATTTGGTAGTCAAAGGCTTCTATTCCAGAGGCTTGTTACCTCCCAAATATTGTAACTCCTCCATTTATCAGTACTGGTGACTATTCTTCTCTTATCAGAGGCCTCTTTTACAAAACGTATTACAGATGCAAGAACTAGACTGGTTAATATTCCAGAGCTAAGACCACAGCTGATTATTTTTACATCAGTTTACAGTTGTCTCAGATTCAATAGCATATGAAATAAATTTTACACTAGGCCATCGTCAAAACTTCACTTTAGTCTATTGAACCTTTAATGGACATATCTTTTAATTGCATGGGTGATTTTTTTATCTTCAGAGTCGCTGCTCCATCCCGCAGCGTTTGGCTGGTCAAGTACTTCTCAGATCACCTCAGGAGGATGAGACGACGAAATTGTGCACCTGTTTGCTCTATTAAACAGATTCAACATGATCGACGGGTAATGGAATGGCCTGCCGTGATGTTCTCATGACTGGAACAGGAGGAAAAAGATCTGTTACACCAGGGTAACTATACGGATGGTCGAGGAATCTTATAACAATTATCGATGTCTAACAATGGAGGAAAGCTAAGCTTGGAATAGAATCAGGTGAGTGAAACCATTTTAACAAATCAGCGATTGTGGGTCTTTTCTTTCTCCTGTGCAAAGTTGAAAGAAATTGCAATAAATAATAATTAAAAAGATAAATATCTGGTACATCGGGCGTACGTACCGAGATAATGAATGTACAAACTGCGTTGCGAATGCTGAAAATTTAAAAAAGGGCTCCCCGAGACTTTATATTGCCTGATGTACACATGCCTATGATTACTGTTGTCATGCAATCAGCAACTTTTCTATTGCTACGAACTTTGCGAAAAAATGCCAAATAGGGAACAATTTTGATGATTCAGCTATCCCGAGGTTTTTAAGAAAGCGACTTATCGGCACATTTGAAAACTAATTAAACAGGTGTAAAGATCTTCTACGGCAATCAATATAGTTAGTAACAACGGCTAGGTAACTACAATAATGCACAAAAATACATGGTGGACTGAAAAAGAAAGTCCTTGCCTCTTCTGCAAAAAAAAAGTCAAGCTTTTTAAAGACGTGCTAAAAGTCTTTATATGTTATAGCAATGCATGTATCCCGAAAACGGGAATTGTACAATAACGTTCATATTTGATCCTCCTGATTTGTCCTCTCTTTGCCTTTTTGTACTCTTTTAATCTTCCTCTTTAAAATTTAGCACATAGGTCTTCAATTAACTCTTTCAATTGGTTTTAATGGTGTACCGTTGATTGCCGTGTCTTGAAGGTAGAGGCATACTTGAGAAATTTCTGCAGGAGTCCTTGAAAAGTGTGATGGGTCGACCTTCAAGGAGAGATGCACGAGCCAATCTAGAGTTTAGAGGTTGTTTCGATGGCTATTATCTTCCATGCGACAAACAGTTTCGCACAAATAACAGTTCGATGTCTTCCATTTATAACATTTTAATATCTTTCTCTTATTGACATGATAGTTTCACTCGATGTACAAGATGAGATGAAGATGACGCTAATGTACCGCTTGAAGTTACCTGATTTCCAGCCGATGAAGAGACGTGGTTTCATTTCTATACATCAAAAAGCGCACAAGACAATTTTTAACTACTGTAAATTTGATTCCTTACCTTGTATATTAACTTCATTTCTCTATTCACAGATAGTAATTATTATTCAGATTTTAAAACCCAATTAGAGGCCATTCGAGAAGCATTTTCGCTCAATTTTGACAATTTAACCCCCTCCCTCCTCATGTTCGTCTATGTTCTCTCTCAATCTACGGTGAAGAAAGGCAGAAAAGGATAACCTTTATAAAAGCGTCGAAACTTTAAATGATGTATGAAATTTGAATTTTATAAACAAGTTGAATTGTTGAAGAATTTTAGATTGAGTGCATAAGTGTGTATGCTTGATAATGAATAAAAAATGAGAAAATGCAAAGAGGAACGCTTGCACAGAACCGATTAGAGTAGAAGCCGACCTTTGGAAACCGTCGAACTCAACACAGGCAACTGACCTAAAATTTACATAAATTTACGATAATGATGATGACGACAATAACGTTGGTTCATTTCATCACAAAGATATTAATGACGATGATGATATGGCAGCAGCTGATAATAATTATTTTCATGGTTATGATGATTATGATGGTGGTGGTGCTAGTGGTGGTGATGGCGGTAATGGTGAAGTCAGTGATGATGATCAAGAATGATTTTTGTTATGATGATAGTGATAAGGATGATGATGATTATGATGATGATGATGATGAGAACGACTATGAGTACTTTCACTTTTAGTGCATTTATTTAAACACTCTTTACAGGTTCAAATGATTTGTAAAAGGCTTTGGTAAAAAAATTTAGCCATAAGATAGTTTACATTGTCATTGACATGGTTTCCTCATTGCCTGTCTCAATATCTGAATTCGAGAGGCAGAAGCGGACCGAGTAGAATCATTTACTCCCGATGCAACATCATAATGTGCCAAATTTTCCAACTTTATCAAATTCCTTCGATCCTTATCTAACTTTAGAAAAATGTCTACCACCACCCCTTTCCTGTGTTGGTTCACACGTCTTAAGGCACCTATCGATTACTATGCAAATACTAACAAATTCCTTTAATCTGCTTTGATTTTCCTTCTTTTTCAGCGACCATGAAACTGCGACACTCCACTCTCTCCTACGTGTTGGTTCTTGTTTTCATTAATGCGGTGGATCACGTGACTGGGAGTGAAGACTATGACGAGAATGCAAATGTGAATGTAGCCGACGGGACGTATCATGACCAAGACAGCGAGTTCATACCGATGTTCTACTCCAAAGAAGACGCAAAGCTACCAAAAAAGACATCAAAGCCAGTCCCAAAGAAAACGAAAAAATTAAAAGATGTGGCTAAGCCCACGCCCCGGATTACCGACCCTAGTAAAAAACCCACTGCAATACCTACTACGAAGCCAAAAGCCGCCAAGGTAACCACAAAACCGACGTCAAAAGCGGCCGCCAAGGTAACCACAAAACCGACGTCAAAAGCGGCCGCCAGCGTAACACCAACGGCAAAGGCCACTACCAAAGGCGGTCCTATCAAAACTACAAATACCGGTCCCGTTCCCACGACAAAAGCCACCGTCAAAGCAACTACGAAAGGCGCTGCCCTACCAACTACAAAAGGAGTTGCTAAGCCGACAACAAAAGTAACAGCAAAACCGACTATTAAGCCAGAAGTACAGGCGGCCATTAACGGTGGCCATGGCAAAGCGGCCGATGAGGAATGCCAAAAACAATGGCCATGGCTTGGCCTGATTTTATCAATGACAGAATGTGAAATCAAGTTTTGCGATGAAGTAGGTAAAGTTGAAGTATTCAGTACAAAGCCGGTGACACAGGGGTGTGCCACACTTCGACATGGGTTACTGGAAAGCGCATGCCCAGTTCGAGGGAAACTATATTTCCATAATCACGTGATCAAACGAAATCCATGCGCAATCGAGATTTGTTCACAAGGGCTACCCCGTCTCTTAGCAAAGAAAAAGTGCAAAACCGACAAGGAGTATAAGTACCTCTAACGTCAAAGAGAAACACAGTAATTCTGCAATACAAGCGTTTCCAGTAGCAAATAATCAAAGAGACGTTACGAAAACGCCTAGCTTATCAAACTAAAGACAAAACCTACAAATTAGTATAAAAACGGGATGTGTAAATGGAGTCGTTTGTACGAAATTTTATTGTTGCTAAGGCAACGGACTTTGATATCCATAATGTATAGTTTTATGGTGTACAAATTTTAATATCATTTTGATATGACTATATTATTTTAAAGAAAAAGATGTTTGCTATTGTAGCTAGCAATTGTAGGGTTCTCGGGTCAGGTGTTGTGATTTTCCTCTTTCGTTGATCACCAGCTTTTGTTGATCACGAGCCCTTGACAGAAAATCGTGCTAAATGGCAATTGTCTACCTTAACTTGTGTATGTTTCTACTTTATCATTGGCAGCAAAACAAAACATCTAAACGTCCTGCAAAATAATTAAAATAATGCAAGAGCACAAGCTCGCAGCCAAATGGGGAAATCCTCATCCCCCTTGCATAAAAATTTTGACACTCTCGTTCATCAATTTTTTAATACATTTATTTTCTTGAGAGATTAAGGTGCATCAATCTCCACAGGGCTTTTAAAAAGCATTGCATTGTCACTTTAACTCTAGTTAGTCTTGCCTCCCACAGCAGTATTTCCCTGCCTCCCCCCACTCGCAGATTGTTTTTGGGTGCGGCTCCACACAGTGTAATATTTGCGTTGCGCAAATTGCAAGATGAGTCCGAGACCTCTGAGTACTTTCTAAAGCATAATTTTATAGTCAAACGTTTTCTCTTGAGACGTTTAAATGTACTATTTATCCCCTTACAAGCTATTTTGTCTCTCCGAATTGCAAACTTCATATCAGCATTTTGGTAAACTGAATTGCCCTCCCCCCCCCCCCCCCCCCCCCCCCCCAATCCCTCTCCCGGTCTAAGACCCCGGCTTTTTTCTTTCCTTCTTTCCTCTTTTTTATCC
>JAAAKL020016125.1:0-11172 GCA_010016065.2 Carybdea cf. marsupialis auct. non (Linnaeus, 1758)
TGAAAACAAATGCAGTAAGATCTTGCAAAACCGGTGACGATTAAAGTTAAAGACTGATCATGGAAAATAACGTTGTATTGATTACGAAATTATATGACATAACGGTTTGACACAGTCCTAGTTCTTTTCGTGAGAGGTTAAGAGTACGTTGGCAACTTCTGTTCAACGAGCGTAACTCGACCATCTCACAATAGTCTATTGAAGCTTGGAACTAAAAACAATAGCATGTGAGTACTTCATATATTATCAGCTTAGAAAAAGGTGAGTGGAAGGCTCATAAGGTTCGTTTGACACACTATTCCACCATTTTCATGGTGTGGAATTGAAAGAGAAAGTTCAGATGATACTTTGGATACCAATAGCTTGCAAGTGTAAACACTTCATGATCCTTGAATCCAAATTTTGAAGACTGCCTCTTTATATTTAGAGGATGTCTATGAAACCATCTTGCTGGATGAGAGCACTTTTTTGATTGGTGCCATTTTCACACCATGCACTCCTTTTGGAAGGGGCTAGGGTAATACCAATGTACATTTGACTTAATGAAGCATGGGATGCTTTAAGAGCAGGTGTTCTTTCTGGTGTCACCAATGGCCCCTCTGGGAATTAAGTTGTGATCCTCTGGAACTAAAGGCAAGGAATCATGTTAGCTCACTTTGGAATGCTGGATACATCTTGAGGAAACAAGTGATTCACTTATGAATGTTGTTAAGCAGACAGTGTCAAGAAGTCACCAAATCAAGGTATAAGCAGTCTATTGATGGGTATTTGGACAATAGAAAATGCAAATCTTGTAGTTGGTGATATTTATTTGACACCGGATCACTTACTAAGGCCTCAAACAATTTCAAATTGCTAATCTAGGAAGTTTTACCATGTTCTGCAGTGTTCTAGAGAATTCCAAAGAATCACTTAACTTCCAAGCTGTGGTGACTCAAGCAACTCCTGTGGACTAATAAACATCCTGACACCCCTTCCTATGCAAGGTTGATAACCTGTAGGAACTTTAACATCATAATCATTGGAATATGAATCTAATTTCATTTTGTTCTCTGTATGTAAGTAATTTGTGCTGTAAATTACTAAATAGGCCATTCTCTCTGACTGCAGCCAACATTATTAGCAGGAATTTTGTTTTATGACTTAATTTATCATGAGGATTGTTATTGGACTGAAGTCGTTATAGGATATATCCACACTTCTTATAAAATGGTGACAAGGAGGATCCCCCAAAGGTTGTGGTAGGTTCCAGAATTCTCTACAGCAATCCAAGTCTATCCTCAGACTTCTAGATTATTCCTGAGTTTATTGTAACTTGCTGAATTTTTCTAAAGTATTCTGAATATATGGTATATACCATATACATATACACTAAAACTGCAGACTGGTATATATGTGTAAACATATTCATTATTAAATCTAGCAATTGTCAATTTGCCATTTTCATTACCGGTAAAGACAATTTGCTCTGATGATTGTCAAGGCAAACACAACGAAAAGAAGACCATCATTAATGAACAGTTTTAGATTTATTCCTAATTATTATAATAATAACTGATCATAATTTTTCCTAATCATTCCTTGTATTGTAGGATCTGGATAAAATTCAAACTTGGCAGAACAATGTCAGTCTTGTTTTGAAATTTCTGTCATCAATTATGGCCAAACATGATGTTACCTTAGAGTGTAAGTTTTGATATCTACATAATGCTTAATATTGTTAGGATTGTATTGTTATGGAAATAACTATTTGTGGACCAAGCCCCCTGAATCTTGTAGAAGACAAATGGGTAGGGTCATGGAAGCTTTGTCATAACCAATCAAGTAGAAATTCTTTCGTACAGATGTTTCTAGGTCTAACATTTGACATATGCTCAGTATTGTCAAGAGCCTTTTTATGATTAAGATGTTTTTATATTCTGTGCCATTCTTTTATAAGAATACATAGCCCAATGATGGTAGTGGCATCTAAAGTGGTATGTGTTCTTTAGCCTAAGAAATCAGAGATGCATTTCATTGATTGTCATTGAGTTCCATTACCCTATAATTTGAGAAAACACTGCCCTATTTAGGTTGGAGACTAAGACTAGACACCTATATGTATATTTCTATTTGGCTACTAGTCAGTGTGGTAGCCATCAGATATTTACTGGGGGGAGGGGGGCTGAACCAATTTTCATGCAGATGATTTCCAAGTTATATAGCTGGTTATAGCTCCCCCTAGCCATCCATGGTTACAGCACTGACTAGTGGTGGTTAAAATATTAGGCTAACAACCCAAATCTGTGACTCAACTATTACACTGCATATTGCAAGGGCTGACCCAATGTTTTTGGGACAAGTGGTTTTGGAAGGAATCCCCATGCATACTGTATGTATTAATGTTTCTTTTGAGTGTTTAATAAGAATTTTACAAATTTGGGGGAGCTGAGCTCCTTTACATCTGTAAGTGGTGTACAGAAGCTTACACATTTTTGTATCTTGCCTCCTAGATATTGTACAAGGGGACATAAGTAGTGTATTTTCACTCTTAGATACCATAATTTTACATCTTGATGTTCACTCACCAGGTATGTAGGAACAAAAAATTGATGGTCGACGAAGAGCATTTTCTTGTACTGTGGAACTTGCAGTTCCTTTTATTATGGCCAAAGTATGGGCCACATTAGAACTAGAATAAAATTTGTGATATTAGAATTTATTTCTCTGACATATAAAGTGTTTTTATTAAAATGTTAATGTAAAGCAGTCCCATACTCTGTTACAGAGCATAGGAGATATGACATGGTAGGGGATGACATGCCCTAAGACACAGCATGGTGAGTTAAGGTTACCAGTTCCTTTCTTGGCCTGCTTTAGACTATTCCTGTCTAATACCAGGCACCTATTTCCCTGCTTGGTTTCACAAAAGCAGTTTTCATATTGATGGTAAAAGATGTGCTCAGACCTTCAAAATGGTGCTTACTAGGGCAGGTCTTCATCAGAGGCTCAAAAAGGTGATTGGAAAATATGAAAAGTAGAGGTTATTTGCAAAGTATTTGACATACTTCAATGTTTCACTGTTACTTTCATTGGATTACTCATGTATACCAGAATGATTGATTCTGTTACCCTTCACTTTTCTATTGACTTCTCATGATCTTTAATCATGTTGGTGTTGCATAGCATAATCAATACAATTTTAAGTACTCTTTATTGACTGATGGCAGGCATATGTCTATACTGAAGACCTTATATTAGAGAGGTCAAAGCTTGCTCTGATATGTGTTTGTAATTCAGTTTTATTTCAATGAAGTTTCACATAGGGCCATAGCAATAGGGAGCAGGGGCAACTGTCTCCTCTGTTAGTAAAAGTATTTTACTTGCAAATACACTAAATAGGTTATGTGCCCCTCTCTGACTTTGAGAATTGCTGCAAGGGCCCCCCCTACACCAGTCATGTTAAAGACAAAGCACTCAATAGTTATCAGTGCAGCCATGTGAGTAATGAATCCATTGAGACTCCATTATTATTTGGTGAATTATATTGTTCATTTAGATAGAGCAGCATATCAAAGGACAACTAGCCTTGGGAAGAAGTTGGTAATTCACTGGATATACAGTCAACTGCAAGTGAATACACCTACTTTTGGCGGGAATCTTGTTGAATGGTAATATAAACTAAAGCAAACTTGTGTATCATATTAAACTTTATAATACTATCTCAGGGATGTGAAATCTTTCATGTCCAACTTATGCGACTCAGACAGGTTGCTCTCCAAATTGCATATATGTTATATATATGTTATATCAAGTGATAGAGGATTGTAGCTGACTTGTGACTAGATAAAGATGGGTTCTATTATTCGCTCCACATAGTTTAGTTGATAGAGCAACGTTCTGCAAGTGCATGGGTCCTGGATTTGAATTCCTGTGGTTAAAAATTATACTTTCATTTTCTCTAATACCTTCTCAAAATCATTGTTTCCAGTTCTGTCTTTTGTGTTAATACTTTTCAGCTTTTAATGGGCTTCTGCAAAAGCATGGTTCCAAACAGGCATCCTGATAGTGACATTTTTAAGTTCTTTTGTATCTTTTCAAAGTTACATTGTGATGGGTTTTACATATCAATAGGAACTAGATTTGATTTTAGTCGTCAACATTGCTTACTATAACTATTCTTTGTGATGGACTCTGCTCTTCATATTATTGTACATTTTTTGCATCCTTTTAATGTCTCTTGCCTCTCATGTTTAAATTTTGTGAGACGAGCCCACTTTCATATGACTTGTTAATGGAACATAGAGGTCTTTGGTACCGGACGCCCTTCCTGACACTACCAATGGACCTCCCTGACATCAAACGCTGACTCTCTTAATCAGAAGGCCATGATCTTATCCACTAGGCCACAGCATCTCTTTGAAGTCTATAAAATGATACTTGTCTAGTATTCTCTGTAAAAAGCTGTAATATTTCCATTTTTGAAATTCGTAAGGTAATTTGTGAAGGCAAGGATTTGAAACATTCAAATTTAAGCAATATGTTACATTTTACCATAAAGAAAAGGGTTCTTTGTATTCACAATGTTCATATGAGGTCCAGATGTAGGCCTATCAATAACACCCACATCAATGAAGGTCAGTTTTGTCAGATAACAGTACCAATTGTATCTCTTTTAGTTCTTACTTAAATCAATTGGCCTGCTTTGTACTTTTCAGAATTACAGGATTTTTGCATCTATTTTATAATCAAAGTACAGGCTTCATTAAATGTGCGGTAGTCCGGTAGCTACAAGAAGCTTTGATTGCTTTGCTTAAAGTGCAGCAAAGAATTTCAGTTATCTGACATTTCACAAGAAGGCTATAAACATTAGTCATTCTCTTCCGCATCAATGCACTTTTACTTGGTATCATGTGTATTGCGCTTTCACAGCATTTTTCACATTTGCATTAATGTAAAGATATCACCGAATTCACCTCTGATTAATTGTGCATACCAGTAAGAAACCAATCAATATTTGTAGGAAGGAAAATTTGACAATTATTGTAACATAGTCTTCATTACCACCATAATTCTGATTGTATTAATTAACTATGGGAAAATTATGATACAGGAATAACAGAATCAAGAAACCTAGATTTTCTGCTATGAAGTAGATGATCCTGAAGAATAGGTATGTCATAGGTATGTATGAACTAGCATGCGATGCAGAAACTCCAGTGTGCCAGGTGATTTCCCCACTGCTACATTATCCACTGTTTAATGGAGTGAAGCATTGTTATCCTATAGAATCTCTTCCTAAGTATGTAACAGAGAATTTTAATTTGCTGATCCATTGATTGATTGATTGATGTTAAGGATTGATGATATTACGAATAAACTATCATATTCCAAATGTGTCTTTTATAGTTGTTTTGATGGGCAGATTTTCCAGAAGTTAGCGTCAAGGTTTTGTGGCTCTCAACCATCACATCCTAACACTATTACCGAGGTGAGATACTGTCTTTTAAAAAGTAACTCAGGGGAATTACGAGCCTTCTTCACGATACATTGTATATAATTTTGCTCTAATGTAAGAGCAAGTGGGCAAGAAAGATGCACAAATGTACGCGGAATTCGTGCATGGTATAGAAGCCTCCAGAACTGCATGGGACCTCTACTACTGGTGCAGGTGCCATTCTGCTCACATTTCTCAGTTGGAGCAACACGCAGCAATGATATGGTTCTTTTGGTTCCATCCTGTTATTTATCTGGCTGTGTTTTAGTACTTTTGTGTAAATACTCTCTTTCGATCTCGAAGTGCTGCCTTTGAAGTGTTGCTGTTGAAATCCTGGTTGGATATCTTTCATTATAGAAGTACAATAGTGCTAGCAGAATTGAAGTTCTGGAAGTTACTCCGATGTTACAAAACACTTGACTCTAAAATAGTAGTTTTCATTGCAAATATGCCACTGTTAATTTTAGGAGAAGGGGAATAATTATAAATTGTGTAAATATCGAGGTAGATGGATGTCACTTGTCATTGCCTTATGTCATTCACTGCAATACCTGTCTCCGATTTTCTCTAAATGAAGTTATTGTCTTCTTGAGCTTAGCTAACATTTGTGACATTTGAAATAAGCGTAAACATTTATTACCTCCTGTATATTGATAGGCGCAGCGCAGCCAAATAATAGCCATCTGTATGGGAAGATTTGAAGAGCACCTGAATGTTCCACGTGGATTTTTCAAGTATGTTGCCTTTCTTCTCATGACGATAGATGAGTTGTTTCTTCAAGACATCTTTTCCCTACTTTATCGTAAATTGTTGGTATCTTTAATATATCATTCGTGACTTCAAGTCTACGCAAGGTTCATGACTTTATCAAAAAGAAGAAATGGAAATGAATGTGGTCAGACAAAAGGGGGTCTCCGTACCAAGAACTGGATTTTGTTGGACGTAGTTTTAATTGAACGGTTGCAACGTTTAGCGTGTTTTGACGTAAGAAAATTGCTACTCTTGATCTCTTAGCGGCAAGGCAATGGTTACCAGTAATGGTTATTTCCATTTTCTTATACATGCTTATGGAGATGTATGTGAAACCTAATAAACATTATTTAAGTCAATTTTACATATAGGGGTAGCAAATCATTTATTCGGTTCCGATTGTAAGATAACGATGTAGGGATGGTTATTACTGTTGGATCTTAGAGGCGAGAAAATTCCTATTGAACGATATTTTTTGTAAAAATTAATGATGCAAGTTTACCTACATGGTGCATTAGAATGTTTGACATTTGTTTCAAAAATGGATCTAATACTACAGACTTAAGATGCATTTCTGTCAATATTTTACTCAACGATCTTAACGACAGAATTGGTAACCGTTATTACAACTGTAAATCAGTCTCAATCGTAAACATCAACGTTACCAGGGGTGCCCTCTCTAAGAATATATTTATTTTACTCGTGTTGTGAGGGTGACGATGATTACTTGGAGAGGGAAGACACTCAAACAGTTGCTTCAGAATTGTAGAGAAGCTCGAGAGACTCGAGAAAGTGGCAGCGGAAGAGTGACGTTGATACGTCATGAAGCGCCATGAATTTGATAACTCATTCATGCAATTACGGATGTAATGCGAATTGACATCAACATCACTGCCAAATAGTTCCCATTGGGCTCTGAAATAACTAGTCTTACTTTCTATGATCCATGATAGTTTAACTATATTACGAGCAAAGTTATCTAACCTAAGATTTATTTTTCGGCATTTGAACAGTTTCTGGCAGCAACGCATGCGCAGACGACTCAAAAGTTTTACTTCTGGCATGCAAAGTCATTATATTGTGTAATGAGTGTCTTGACCTGAATGCTACTCTTGCTACTCTTTTTTGCCCTTTACTGCAGTGCTGTAGATCTGGCACGGCAAACATTGGATGAGTATGTTCTATTAGTTTATCTTGTGGTTCTTCGACGGAAGGTAAGAATTTCGTTTTAGCAAATAAGTAAAAAAAAATTTGCAAACCGTGATCGTTTGATTTACATCCTAAGGTTAAAGTGGTCGTTTTGCGAAACTTCACTTCTTTTTGAAAAAGAGAAACGTCAAATTTAGACGAAAACCCAGAAATAAAATGCTAAACTTTGAAGATGAAGAGACATGTAAAATAATGTTGGATTAAGATTAGTGTACAAGTAGACACTATTTTTAATATGGGAACAAATGGCACTCCTGATATGACTTATGGGTTTGACTTAGACGAATGAGGTTGTTTAGAAGACGCATCGTCGTGTGATCTATTGAGTCACTCGTCTTAATAATTGGCATTACATAATGTTATGTTGTATTTTTATAGTTTATATTTTGGGCACACTGCTTACCGGTGTCCTATGTAGAAACTTCGAAATAATAGTCGATGGGAGAAGTTGCCGACAAAAATAACAAAATATCATTATGACAAAAATCATGTGCCATGTCAATTACCGTGCTCTGTCAGGCTGTACTTCGATACGCAACTACGAAATCACAGAAAGTCACCAATATTAAATATGTGGAACTAGTTCATTCTTTCATATTGACTTTGCCACTTTATTTTTGACCTTTTGTGCTTACCACTGATATATTTCCTACCCTGTTAATAGTTTAACAAAATGAGGAGTTCAACAATTTTTCCTTAGCAGGGCATTTGATACGAATTGACATAGCGATGTGTTGTAGACTAATAGATGTTCTCTGTACCTTGATAGTACGTCGCAATGATCAAAAGTTCCACGTTGGAGTTTATTTATCACTGGTTCATATCCTGGAGGGCTTGGAGGCTTTATCAACATGGGATCACATTTGCGGGTGCTATGTAATGAAAAACATTTATAACTATGAGGGAAAGGGACATAATCTTTTGCTTGTTGGTGGTATATATGGTGTTATATTTTGGGGTTGTTTAAGTATTGGTTAAGTTCACTTAAATTGCAATTACTTTCTCTCATCCATCCTCAAGATTTCTGGCAACAAAAGCCTTGTTATATCCGAGGTACTTCCAGTAAAAAGAAACGATTCACTTGAGAGTTCACCAGAACGTAATAGTGGGACCCACGACATGATAAATGGACTTCCTAACGGATCACCAGGATCAGAAGAAAAAAGGAATCACTCTTTAAGCTCACAAGTATGTCCCATTTAGAATATTCTATACCAATTACATCAAGTGACAAGTTTGACTTCACTGCGAATACTTTACTAATCAGTACTGTACAAGTCGAACATAATTGTCTTTCTTTGCTGTGCTCTTATTTTATCTACATTCTGAAGGTACTTATACTATCATGTGAGTTGGTAATAATATCCTTGCAGGCACTATAATCATAGTTACACGGACATAACCTGCGCTACAGTTTTTTGTCATATTTGATACAGATTTTCAATCTTGTCATGCATAATGGCGCTCGTGATGCCCCTAGATTAGTACCTATTTGGAGAGTGATAAACATATGCGGTTGCATGGGGTGTATTGTAATTCTGAAATTTACTTCGGTTCATTGCCGTACGATAAATATATATTTATATGTATGGCAATAATTTGACGCATGTAATTCGACTACTACGGTTTGCCATTATGCTGCCTGTTGCCATTCCCAGATTCCTTGAGTACTATTTTGTTATCCTAATGCACGATGCAATGTGGTTTACAATAGACCATTACACGTATAATTTCAAACATGTTTTACTGTTACGCTCGGTCATATCGTCTAAACTTTTCAGCTAAAAAAATTATAAATGTGACCCACAACTTTAAACCCGTGAATTCGCGTTGCAATCGCCACTTGTTGCATATACCTTACCTTGCTTTTAAATAATTCACTTTTCCTCTTTTGTTTCTCCCTTTCCTCTTTTCCCTTCCTGAAGACTCTGTTTTCGTCCTCAGGCAGCATAGGATCAAAGCATTAGCATAATGCAGATAGTGGTGTACCGAGCGATTTTTTTCTCTTCAAATATGTTCGGCAATTTCGACATTTAGTCTGGAAAACCCTTCACTCCTTCCCTTTCGATTTTTGAACAATAAATTGTAATTTTTTCTAATTCTTTTTGTAAGTGGCCCAAATATAGTGATTTACCTTTTACGGATTATTTTTACTTGAAGTTTTTCTTGACCCCTGGCGACCATAGGCTGTCACGAAAATTGGTGTTCAGCCAGGAGCCCACGAACCAATTGAGGGTCCTTAAAATAGTTTTTATAGCTTTCCAGTACATAAAATGATGTGGTGCCAATTTGATAAATAAGGTAGAGTCATCATAGAAATATTGCTGCCCGTAAGTGATTTTCCTAGACACAGGAACAAAAATAAGTAATCTGTAACAGAAAAGTGGAACTCATCAACTACACAGAAACATAATCTCATATGGATATGTCGTAGCATGAGATGGCTACCAGAAAACGTGGACGAAAGAGGTTTACAAGTCTCGAAACGTTTTGAGTCACATTTCAAAATATGAGCATTCCCTGCTCGACCAATGTAGTGGCCCATTCAGTGTACTCCAAGTTTCAGTCTATCATGGCACTCATCAAATAGTTGAAATTGACCCGTATAACTCACTCCTTCTTTGCCTCGTTAACTGGGTAAGGAAGAGTCTATATTTAAGTGTTGCTATTCTGTAGTAATTTCTCGGAGATGAACGCAATTTAGGATCCTTTGTACTCTATAAAGTCTTACATGATATCTTCTCACCCTAATTTTCAGTTATAATCTCTTTTCCAGTCCACTTTAGTAGCAGTTTCAGACCCCCAGTTAACACAACAACAGCAGCAACAGCGCTTGCATACATTCTTCGAGAAACTTCAACGGAGCCGGAGCCCAATTAAAAGTAAATCCCGTCCATTGTCGACCGATGGTGGTAGCCCACGTCAGGTGCTGTCCAAAGAAAACGGGTTGACGACTTCTCCAATTTCTGATACAGAAGGTGACAGTATTTCATTGTGCTCTTCAAGTACAGGTGTGTATTGAGCTTCATACTTACTTAGGTAGGACAGACGGAATGATTCGAGATATTTCTTTGCGCCGTAGTGGTGAAATTTCAGAAAGTTCCCTTGACTCGAAGCATACCATTCTTTGATATTACTGATGTATACGCAGTTCGCAATGTAAACCATCGCACTGTACTGAGTGGATAAGGTTCCTATTGCAACGACCTGCAATAACGAAGCTGGTTTACAGCTCAAACTTGTAGTGAAAACGACAAAAATAGCCAGTCCATAAACTTAAGTTACCAATGGTAGCTTCTAGTACGTGTGGTCTAATGACGTCAGCAGATAGGTCGTGAAACCAAAGGTAACTGCGGTATTTCATTTTTCCCTTTTTACCACTGCTTAGTAGTACACTATTAAATCCTTGAATGACCCCTTCTCTTCCTCGTCTCCTTTTGAGAATGAGGCTGTGACCTACAGTGATTGCTAGTCACAAGAGCACACAACGAATTTAAAGAGGATTCCCCAAGGGGAAAATTTCAACAGTCATTCTGCAGGTCTGTAGCGATGAAAAAGTGATTGGAAAATGTTTGGTCGTATTTTACAGGTTGTTGGCATGAGGGTGGAAACTCACTCAGGGAAGTCATCTATCACTTAAGATCGCTTACGTTGCAACAATCATCATGACCCTGTCTTCACAACATCGTAGTGGTCTTCACATGAGCGTTTTGCTGTACTCATAGATTGTTCATTTC
>JAAAKL020016126.1:0-11171 GCA_010016065.2 Carybdea cf. marsupialis auct. non (Linnaeus, 1758)
ACACGAGGAATTCCCCTCAATTAGCATAAATTACATAATTAATTGACTACGTAAATACTAACTGTGATTGTGAAAGTTAAGAATATATTATTGTAGATTATGAGAGCAAGAGAGTACATTAGATCCAAAAGAGTATCATCTTATTTATCAGATGTTATCATATATCACACGATGCAAAAGGTGGATCATAGACGAAAGTAATAGGAGCAGTGTTTGCAACTTTCCTGTTCTGTTTGATAATCGAATATAAATCCCACATGAAAATTTGATTTCCCAGAGTTCATTATAGTTCGCTTGTTACCAGAACGAGGCTGATGTGCTTCAAGATGCTGTTGTTTGTCAAGTTTGGACTGAGGAGATAAGAGAAGATCATCCAAGATCCTGCGAAGCCATAGAAAAGATAAAAAGGCGATATTGCTGTTAGAGCAAGTAAGGTACGGAAAAATACAACATGATATATGTTATGTCACAATTGTTTTGGTTTCTGGATAGGCTGTTGAGCAGAAAGTGCTTTAACTGTTTGCAGATCATTACCGGTACCTGTTAAATTTGTCGATCACCTCTCATGGCCCTGATAGGCGGCGCCCATCAACTTTCTGGTCCTCCTCCAAAAAATCCTTTAAACGATGATCAATAGAGTACCTTATTTTACAGCGAGGGGGGGCAATAAATATACATATATAATATATATATATATATATATCGATAGAAAAATCTGCATGTTCCGGGGAGTAAAAGGGTGAGTAAACCACCACCATAATGTACCGGTATCGTAACACTGATAATGACTTGTTTATACCGTAAGATCGTGGTGCAGACATTTACTTACACATGATATCCAAGGCATTCGTTTATTGTGAAAAGTTGCCAAAAACCCATCGACAAGAAACACAAAGGAAAACACATTAGTCCATGTCAACGTCGAGTTTACAAAAGTGCGCCAAAACAGTTCCGACCCCCGTCTCTTAAAAGTGAAAAAGTCTTGCCAACGATGAGATATGATATCCACTTCTCATGACCGGGATCAGTATTATTAATAAAATTAAACAGGATCAACTGCTGATCGAGTAAGTCTGTTAACCCCTGTCAATTTTAATGATATCGATTCCCGTCGTGGAGTGTGTATATCTCGTCCTTGGCAAATCAAGAGGGAACTATTGCACTCGTACACATTGTCCGTTTATATAACGCAGTTTATTATGGATAAAAAGGAAGCAAAAGATGTTTATTTGTTTGCATTAGATTGTTTGGATAGGATTTTACTTATCTAAACAGTTACATGCTGTTCCGACTATGTTTTTTATTATTTTTTTTATAATTTTATTCAACTATTTATTCTATTCGATCTCATTACTATTGATTTCAGTATTGATGTTGCCTTTGTTATTATTTGTGCAAACTCCATGTCAGCAGGTTGAAAGTCTCTACTAAGTTTAGTAGGTAGGGTAGTGGCATTTATCCCAGGGGAATGATCAGACTTCAAGATGCTAATAGGGCAACTGTACCTCTTATTGCAGGGCCCGCGCAATGGTTTTGAAAGTGGGGGGGGGGAGAGATCACTTCTTACTCTAATCCTGTATTACAACTCTGGGAAAACACATTATTAACACTTCTACTTGAAAAAAAGTGGGGGGCCTGGCCCCCTGCCCCCTAGCTCCACGGTCCCTGTATTGGCCAGTTAGATGTATCTTCATACTGTGGTTTGGGTTGTGACATGGATGTCTTGTAACCTTTTTTTGAATTTTCGGTATGAGGGATCTCTTTATGACATAACAGATGCTTGAACATCTTCACCATACCTTAGTTCAAATGGAGGAAATCCTATGAAAAATGCCACAAAGTGATGGTGTCACTTTCAAAAAACACCCACACCTATCTGTGAAAGGTTGGCACTATGAACTGCATCCAGCTGTAAAACAATACCGAAACTCAATTAGTAGCAATGAGAATTGATAATCAGACAAACTGTGTAAATGAGACTGGAACTCTAAGGAGTGAAGGTGTCACACACGGTCTACTTACAGGACAGATGTCAGATGTGAGCATCATCAGATTGTTAACCAGCTATCACCACCGAAGGTAGACTATGCTAGGTTAAGGATGGTTATTGTTAATTTTGGTACACTGAGGGGTGGAGAAAGTGAGGTAGTTGAAATGTTAGAATGTAGATCTGTTGATGTTTGCTGTGTTCAGGAGGTCAGGTTGAGAGGGGCATCAGCAAGATTTGTAGAAAGCAGGATGTAAGCTCTTTTGGATTGGAAATAGCAATGGACATGGATGAGTATGTAACCAGGTCAGGGTTACATTCTAATTTCATGGTTACATATGTTATAATTAAGTCACCCTTGTTGGCAGTCGTGACACTGCGTGACACTGTTTGTATGTGTAATGAGAATTGACGAATCTTTTGCCATTGAGTAATCAGTTTGTTTACATTTTTGTGCTTTTAATTGTTAGGGAATCCCCCGAGATTTCTCAAGGGTCTTGTTTACGTCATTGTGTCACTGTACAAGAATTTTTGTTTTGTAACACATAACTGTTGTCACAGTAAGTTTGTAACATGGTATGTTGCAACATCTTTAGAATAAGTAGGATTATTTAGCCTCATTCGGTGGAGTAGTTTGACCTCCTGAATGGTCTGAGTTGTTCATCAGCATGTTCATTACAGGAGTAGTTGCTACCTGTTTGTATTAAATTGACTTTGCCAGAGGGAAATAAAAGACCGAAGACACATTCTTGTATCATTATCATGTCAGGATCTACCTCGCCCTAAAATTATCTATGCACCTCGCCATACAGCCGTTACAAGTAGGTATATTCATAGCAGAGAAGTGGGTAGAAAAGGTAATTGGTGTTAAAGTATGTTAATGACTGTATTATCAACTTTTAGATATAGAGGTTAGCTGCGAATACCCAATAAGCAGTGCTAGACAAAAATCACAGGTTGCCCTTTTACAAGGTATAGTACCCGTTTCTCAACCAATATCAGGGTAATGATATGGGTTCCAAGGACTCGCCAGACCTATTGATGGCTGCCCCTTCGATTCAGTGACAATCGCGGACAATGAGCTAGAAGCAGTTGACAAGTTCTGCTACCTGGGTGATGTAATCAGTGCTTCAGGTGGTGCATCAACTAGCATCTCCATTAGATGTAGAGAAGCATGGAGCAAGTTCCGGGAACTACTCCCTCTACTCACCAACTGGGTCGTTTCCCTTCCCACTCATGGGCGGATCTACAACACTTGTGTCCGCAGTGTAATGCTGGGCCCTAAAAAAGGATGATGATGATAAGCTAGCCCGTAATGACAGAGCAATGTCGAGACAGATATGCAGGATAAAGCCTGAGGAGAAGATCAGTACCTCAACACTATGTACGTGGCTCACGATACAACATCTTAACATCACCCTGGGATACAACCGGTTGGGATGGGTAGGGCATGTACATCAAAGTAATACATGGATTAGCAGATGCCAATCAGTACATGTTGAGGGCAAGAAAGGGAAAAGCAGACCAACCAAGGAAGACTTGGCAGGATACAGTTTGTAAAGATCTCCGCTCTTGGAAGTGCTCCATTCATGTGGCAGAGGACAGGGGCCAATGGAAAAGAGCACTACATGATGCCAAACGACACAAAGTCCAACCCCCTGTTGGGGAAACAGAGACTATAAATGCTTGAAGAAGAAGAGGAAGATGAAGACATTGGTAGCAGGGTGTCGGATTAGATAGGATGTAGCATCTAACAGACCAGATTTCTGGATTCTACCTAGTAGATGTTTTGCAGATGACCCATATAGGACAATGGAAAATACCTAAAATCCCTAGTTAGCTGGGAGCTGTAACTGTAGCGACCCTTGATAATAACAGCAATCAAAATGAGACCTTGACTAAGGTTTTGATAGGTAATAGGATTGTTACTTCTGTGTCAGTTTATGCTCCTCAGTGTGGTCTCAACAAAGCAGATAAGATACGTTTTTTGATGAGTTGATAGCAGATATATCTAAGTTTGGAGACAATGAACTTGTGATAGTGGGTGGTGATTTTAATGGCCATGTTGGTTAATCGTCTGAAGGGAATCAAGGTGTACATGGAGGCTATGGTTTTGGGAGTAGAAATAAGGAAGGAGAGAGGTTTCTTGAATTTAGTACAGCCACAGACATGGTGGTTTGCAATTCATCTTTCAGTAAGAGACAGAGTAGGTGGATAGCATATGAGGCAGGTGGTTGCCTGACACAGATAGACTATTTCTTGGTTGGAATGTCTGACAAGAAGGTGGTGGAAGATGTCAAAGTTATATGAGGAGGAGGGTGCATTTCTCAACATAGGCTGCTGCTTTGTGATATTGTTGTGAAGAGTGCTACAGAAAACAAGCCGAAGTATAGATCCCATCAGAAGGTCTGGAGGTTGACAGAAGAGTAGTGCGGAGGGAAAGTTATGATGTCACAAATTTAGAACTAGTACAATCTGATTCCAGATATCGAAAGGCAAGCTTGGAATAGGCTATTTCCCAAAGTACCAGACCTGTAGTGTATATGGTAGTTAAACTGGAGGTGTTTGAATCTCAAAAACCTCTGGTCATAGCAGAATGATTCTGTTATATCTTTGTTGATATAAGTCTTTGAAGCTTGTAATGAAAGTTGTAATATAGAAATGACCACTACTTGGGATTCAAATGAGGTGAATGAATACTATCTTTAAGATTCGTCTATATATACAGTTTTGCATAACGTAAACAAGGTAATTAAAAAGTCATTAAGGGAATAACAAAACTTCCCTTCAACTGTAAAAATAGAGGAAGAAGTTACATCCTTTTATTCAGAGTGCGCCAACAAACAACTATTAATTTCTAATTGTTCTCAAATGACTTATCAGGTACAGTCGTATTTATAGGGGTAATCGAGTAAAGTGGGGTAGGTACATGACCATGGGGAACGTTCAAGGGTTACACACTAGTCATGCCATTCAAGCTAAATGTGTCACAGGTCACGATTTTATACAAGATTATCACTATGGAGGAAATTCTTGCTGTTTTATTTATGATTTTGTGTACTTTTTTAACAACCAAAGCTACTGATGAACATGCAGTTTGTCTCAACAAATTGTTTACTAACTTAGATTTATATTGGTAGATATGACAAGGGTTTATTTCATTCATTTCCCTGTCACCAAATAATTTTTGGTGGTTTAGGCAGGGTTACAAACCCACAGTAGCACCTATTTTTGCCAGTTGTTTATGTTGTATTCACAAATAGTGAATGTAGAAAAATGTCCTAGCATTTCTTCCAAATGGCAGTATTCAAGTGACTCTCAGTAGTTGTTTAAAGCTCGCCTCTTTCATAAAAATGAAGTGCCTAGTGCTATAAAATAGGAGATGTAAAAATAAATGTAAACATTCATTATCTACTGTTGTTCTAATCACCGACAAAGTGACTGTAAAGCAGATAAAGCAGAAGTCATCCCAAGTGTTTACTGGGGCAAGAGAAATTTAAAAATGGGTGATTTGTCTCATACCCCACATAGTGCTTCCCCACGCTTCTTAGGCAGAGCTCTTGAGAGCTCAGTTCTGTAGCTATTTCTCCTAGGTTATATATCTCATACAAAACATCTGTCAACTTCACTATTCCCATCTCATCCAAGCTCTTGATCATGTCAACCCTTACTGTAGCTCACCATTGCCTTGTTGTTTTTGATATTGTGCACAACTGAATGCACTTCAGATTGCAGAATTTTGGACTGTTATTTTGCCAGTTAGTATTTGGCAAAATCCCCCTTTCACCAGCAACAAATCAGTGATCTACTCAGTCCTCAATGATTTTATCCTTATCTATGATGGATCTCCTTTCTTTGACTTAATGTAACCAGGTGAAGTACACCCTGCTTTCCATGCATATCCTTGAAATTCTTTTACATTTCTTTGAGATCTGTCTGCCTCTGCTTCCCTATTATGTTGCATCTGTTATTTGAGCTGTGTTTTTTAGCCATGAGCAACAAGACACTCCTTTTTAACCTTTGCATCAAGATCCTCGGAATCTCTTCATCATTCTTGACACTGTATTTACTTCACTCTTCCATCAAAATAATCTAGAATGTCCTTAGTCATCCCACCACATTTATTCTGGTTCTGCTTTGGTAGAATTAACTTTTTGCTATTTATACTCCTTTAACTAGATTTTTTGACTTGTACTTCCTTCTGGGTGGCTGCAAAAGTCATGTGTTTGCAATCATAACTTCTTGTTCATTGCATCATTTACTCCATCAATGCACCAGTTCATTCTCCTCCCCCAGTCCGTGTGGCCTTATTGTGTCTCCAACTCTCCCTTCCCTAACCTTGTCGCATTCATATCACCTCTAACAATATGGATTTCATCAGATTCACACTATATATATCATTGTCGTTTTCAGATCTTCATATAAAGCAGCAATATTTTTTTCGTCACTGTCTGCAGATGGTGCATATATTTGGAATATTGTAAGGTTGAATGGTCTTGCAGCCACTCTGTCCAACATTATTCTCTTATAGTGGGTGGAACTTCATCCAGCATGACTGTCACACCTTTTTCATAAGTTGTACCCTCTAAGAAGATCACAGTACTTTCTCCTAATGTAAGTATTCCACTATCTGTCCACCTTGTCTCACTGATTCCATGAATATTAATTGTGAGTGGATCATTTTCTCTCACTAAGTTATCATGTTTTCCTGGCTGATAGATTGTTCTTACATTCCATGCACCAACTCTAAATGTCTTTTTCTAAGGTTTGTAATTCTCTTTCTAGCATCGGCTTGATGAAAGTTGGGACCCAGCCACCGATCATGGGAAACCCTGTCAAGTGAGAGCCTAGTTTTTAGACAGAGACACACTTTAGGGAGGGCTTCAGCATTCAGGTTCTTTCAGTACCTGTAGGAAAACACAAATAAACATCTGCTGCATTCTCAGTTATCTGTAATCAAAATGTTCTGAAGTTGATTGGATAGAAGTGAAATAGTAAGTCATTTTTTATAAAGTTGTTTTCTAATATTCATATGCCTCTATTTTATTGTTTATCCAGATGGAAGTAGTAAGAGAAGCAGTGCCAGATTTACAGGTCATTTCAGATGTGACAAAAGAAGAATTTGAGTCTAATATCTATCCTAAAAGACAACCAGTGGTCTTTAGAGATCTAGATATTGGAGAGGCTAAAAAGATTTGGAATGCAGAGTATGTGTCTAATGCAGTCAAAGATGCATCTGTAAAAGTTCACGTGAGTTCTTCACCACAGATGAATTTTCTGACAAAAAATTTTGCATACAAGTAAGTTAAGAGCACATTATTCTTCCAATATCCTTAAACTTGTTTCCATAATACTTCTAAAAAGGTTAAATTTGCTAGCTGTGATTCAGTTAATTTTTCTCTCCCCCTTCTGTTATAATATCATGTTGTAGTAGATCATGTAGAGATAATTGATTGAGAACGAAATGAGTAAAACCATGATGTATATATTTAGAAACAAAACTTGTGTCAAGGCACCATGCTTGAAATCTACAATCTCTAACTCAAAATAAAACAAAAGCAATTAACACTAATCACGCTTCACATCAATGCGTGTCTGATTAGCATGATGGTCCATGGCTAATCATAATAATATAACACCTTCAATCTTTGATTGCCCATATTGTAGGCACTGAAATTGCACTTTTTAAAACTAAATTTAGAGATATCCAAGTTATCAACTTTTCCACATATGTCAGTTCTGTGAGGAAGTAAAATAGTAAAGTACAGATTTTTGTACCCCTACAGATGTGTTTCTCATTTATGACACCTTGCCATTGATTCTACAAAGCTGTCTATTCATTCTAAGGTACAACTTAAAACATGCAAGAGCTTCATGCTGAACACTGTGTTATGGAAGTTTCTTGCAAAGAGGCTATGATTAATAATATAAATTGTTATTTGAGATCTACAAAAACTAATCTAAATATTTTAAGTAGTCTAGAACACTGCACCAATCACTTCTTTAGCTAATAGTTTAATGCAGTGGAAGACCATCGTATTTGATTCTCATAATGATTTACATTCTTGTTGAGTTTAACCTGACTGTAAAAGAAATTCTCAAATATTCTGAAGACTAAGTTGAGTTCGAAAATGAGATGGTAATCTACTTTGCACCAAGGATTTTCCAAGCAGTACAAGAAAACCCACTGTTGAATATCAGAAGAATCTTTGAGTTAATCATTGCAGGTTTAAACATTATTAGAGATGTGACTTCCTACGTTTTGACCAATAGAGGCTTTTGACTTGACATCATCAACGAGGTGTCAGTCAACCTGATTACAACCCAGTCTCTCTAGTAGTCCCAGTCCTCCAAGGTGTGTCATGGAAGTCCTGCATAATGTGATAGAAGCTTATCACCTGATATAATCAGGTGTTTGCCCTGCTAGAGCCATTTACAGCTACAAGGGCTATGAAACTTAGGGTTTTAAAAGTGAAAGTTGTTGTTGTCTCTAGGGATGGAATGAGATATCTACAAAACAAACCCCAAGATTTTCATGTGTTGCTTCAAATTAAATCAAGAGAAGTAACTCTTAATTTAAGTAGTGAAAGCAATTATGGTTTATGATAAGTAAACGGCAATAGACTAAATACTAACAGAAAAAGTAGCTAGTCTGTTTTGATTTCATTTGTATTTTCTACAAGGCTATTGTGGGCTAGACCCCACTATATTATGTGGGGCCTGTAGCATTAAATCAAAATATCAATAGAGTTGTACGGTCATCATTTATATATCTCCCAGGACCCCTAATTTGGTGAGTTAAAAAGAACGCCAACTTTTAATGAAAAGGTAGGCTAAACCGTGCAGTTTATAAAGGTGAGGTCTAGAAGTGATGAGCTATGACTGCCCAACTGTAATTACATCGTAAACTCCGTCTCTTAAGATAATTTTTACCCTTTTTGATATTGCAATATTTTGATAATTTACTTGCAATTCTTGTTTCAAAAGTCGACCTTGTTATCTTCTCAAGGTACTTCTCTACCACTTTTTAGTAATGGGAACTGAAATTACTAACAACTTTGCCCCCTTAGAGTAAGTCCTTTTTGGCATATGAATTTGCTCTCTTCAAATGTAGAATACTTAATAAGCAAGAATGAATAAAAATAAAGTCAAATAATCTTCCAAGTGCAAAACTACCACAAATAATTATCAATAAATAAATTAAACTCAAAACGAACAGAAATTACAACAAATAGCGGAGTAAAACTAAAACAAGGAAAAACTAACCCGAGTACGGCTAATAAACCCTATGCCTTCTCAACCCCAAAACACAATTGTGCTTTACTGAAAAAAAAAACATAAAAACAAATGGCAGTGGATTTTCAGTTTAATTGACATGTACTGACGTTTCTAACTTAAGGTCTTAATAATTTTTCATTAATGAAAGTAAGAAAGGCGAAAATATTCCAAACGTATTTTCTTACAGAAATAGTAATAGTCCTAAATTTTTCAAATTAAGGCCCTCAGTTGTTCTCGATATATTGCTGAGGTGTCTTATTGGCAACCATAAACATATTGCCTTTTGATTTGTTTTAAAGAAAAATCCAGTTTTAAAGAATAATGGGCAACTGGCATAATTTTTGGAGTGACATTCCTAATATCTCTAAGGACATAGTTGCTGAACCGTTCTACTATGCTGAAGAAAATAATTGTCTCAAAATTTTGACTAGATGCATTTAGAATATGCATGGGCTTGAGAAAAGTTCACATCTCCCTCCAAGCTTTTGTTAGTATTAAAAAGGGCACCACATACTCGTGCTATAGTTGAAGTGCAAGGGGGAGGAGTTCCCCTTTCATATATCTAGTAGCTACATTTTCAACAAGAAATAACAAAGTAAAAACATTTTAAATGTATTTTGTTTTCAGTAACGTGCAAATTATCTTCCGCCTTTGACAAATAATAGAAGTTTTTAGGCCTACTCATGTTAATTTTATTCATTTTGAGTTTGAATCGGTTATTTATTGTATTATTTAAATTTAAGAAAAATGCGTTTAAAAAGTTTCAACTTTTCTGGTCTTGAGAAGATATGGGGGTTGTCAAAGACATAATGTCCATACATTTCAACTACACTGAATAAAACAGCTATCTCAAAATTTTGATTAGGCATTTTTTTGGAATTGATAGCCGTTGGGAGGGGGGGGGGCTGGTTGCCTTCTGATTATTTTTGACTAGTAAAAAGAGCACTAGTCCTTTCAGTTTCTAATCAAAAGAGTCTTTTTCAAAGTTTTTGCGACAGCAAATGGCCATCTAAAAATTTCTATCAAATACACCTTGGAAAAATACAAGGTGCTGAGGAGGGAGTTATCCACCCTCCATTTATTTTGAAATTAAAAAGAATACTTGAAATTCAACGAGCTCCTTCCGAAGTTTATAAGATCATCTTGTCTGAATATACCTTTTTTTACCCCAAGGCATAACTTACAGTCCTTGCCCTTAGGGCTAGGGGGTTGTCATCCTCAGAAACATGATTTCTAGTCCTTTCAATTACTTTGAACAAATACCTATGAAAAAATTTGATTGGATGTACTTGGGCAAATGGTAGGCGTGGGAAGGATGTTAGTTACCCTCCAATCACTTTCGACTATTAAAAGGGGCCGCACTAGTCCTTTCATTTTCCAATCTTTTCGAAGTTTCTACGACATCTCCTTTAATACAAAGTGCCCTGGTCTAAAAAAAAACACGTAAATAAATAATATATTGTGTTTTTGTCGTACCTTACTTAGGAAGCGCTATTGAACTGCCTGTGGTACCTTGTATGCCCCTAGAACATAACTCACAACCATTACCATGAAGGGTCTGGGAGGGGGGTTGAAATTACATAAAGACAGTTGTTGGTTAAGTTACCTCTTTTCTAACTTCTCACTCTTAGTTTCATATAGCCGCTCCTCAAAACGTTTTATAAATTCCGTAACTGCAAATGATATATAAAACTCAGAACCGTATGTGGCCCCCAGCTTTGCAAGGTGGCCTGCCTGCTCATTAACCCCAAGTTGCACATGCGTTGGTACCCATGTAAGCACAATACTATACCCAAACTGTTCTAACTGGTGTAGAGGAGGTTGGGGTTGACCCGGACAGTCAAATTTGAACCGCTAGTGGTTTAGGAAAAATCTTTAAAAAATCAAGACAGGTACACCATCTATT
>JAAAKL020016127.1:0-11171 GCA_010016065.2 Carybdea cf. marsupialis auct. non (Linnaeus, 1758)
AGAGGGGAAACCCAGAAATCTTGGAAAACGCTTAGAGTGGAGAGATCGGTATGAAACTTGGTGGGGAGAATTAGATGTAGCTCTATCTCATATCTCATATCGAGAACCTACAATCAAGAATAATTTATCAGCTGATCTAAAAGGAGTTGATACCCCTAACAGTTTTAGACACAAATTAGAGGACTTTTTTTGAGAAACTCAAACTAAGGTAAGAAAACCTGTAACAGTATTTTTAATCATTTTCCTTGTACCATAGAGAAAACACTTTTAAGATTTCTCTTTCATACTCTATTTTGATGTGATATTTTTCAGTTTAGTTTAAGTTGTAGTTAAAACTACTGTGAAGGGATCATTATGGAAACAAGGTCCAGTTGTTGTGTTTCTTGTTGTATGATGGCGAAAAAGAGAGATAGATACTACTTACAGAAATACGCTCGTACGTAAGGTACTTGCATACATAAGTACACCCATACACCAACTATCCTTTCTTTGCTTAATTCGTCTTTCCAGTCGTCCGCTCATCAAATCATCTATACAATTTCTATTTCCAGAAAGAGGATATTCTTAGACTGGGTCTGCTAAATAGCGTTGTTTTTGTTAGTTTGGTATACAGCTACCTTTGGCAAGAAGTAAAATGAAATCCTGCTGAGCGTAAAGGGAAATGTTTCTACTACAATAAATTCCCCCTGTTTCCTTTATAATAAATCTAGCGTATTTACCATTTTTGAATAACTCCGTCCCTACCGCACTATGAACTGCCTTTTCATTTGAACAGCTTGGTGTTATTGTTGATACGTCCTAACTGAAATGTATGAACGGCGTGCACTGACGAAACTGTAGAGTGTTTTCCACAAAACCTGAAAATGGCGATGTGCATACTTATCCATCGAAGACGAAAGTAAACTAGCTACAACTATTTTATTTTCTTGTATTTTATTCTTGACATGTTGTCATTATGACAAGTTGGTCGTATATTCATTGATCTTCGCCTTGTTGTACCGTAACGTATTTCAATGGTTTCACTTTACTTGTATTGTGTCTGTATATCTGGTGATTTTGTTTCACCTCCTTTCCTGGTTGTAAATGATTACATTTTTCGCCGTCTAATTCAATATGTCATGGTTTGTATTTTATAGAATGGACGATGAACACCGTCTGATTGCGAGATACGCCAAACGGTAAGTGACAGGGAGGAAGGTCAGTTGTGTACCATGGTTTGTGTATAAGCCTTCTACGAAAGTTGTGGGGTTACTTTTTACGTATGAGTATGTTCTCTAGGTACCTTGCATTTTTTTAGTTTTTAACAGCAGTTACTATCAGACTGGAAAGGTCACTTATCCTTTAATGTTATAATTCAGAAAGCGTGAAACAAGTAGGTATACAGTTAATTATGAGCAAAGAATGAGAGATTATGTAGTCTTTCTTTGAAGGAGATTAGCTTGTTGCAGTGTGCCATTGTTCTTAGCGGTCAGGATGTTTTTTTCAGAGAAAGAGATCGCAGAGAATAGCGAGTTTACAATGGCGAATTCACAGTCTCCTCGTGGAATGGGAACGTACTTGACCTTGCAATTTCCTATTCGCAGTTGAATTCCTATTTTATGCAAAGTAGTAGTTGCTTGAAAATGTATATAACCTTCGATATTTGCCACTATTTATCTGTAGCCTAATTGCTGTTAATACAAGAAAGGGATGAACTTGCTTGATCAGACTGAACTCTTCTTGCATCCATGTCACATAATATTCACTGAGCTGTTGAAGTGAAGATGTTGCACTTGCTTGCCATATATCTAATGCAAGTGTAGTTACATAGCGACACACAGCTAGCAAGAAAAACAACTTGAGCACGGCACTGCATTACAGATTGGAGATACCATTTCTTCTCTTCTTGTATGTCGTTCACTTCTTTCAACAATTAAAAATTATAGCTATCATTAATGAACTCTTAACTTTATGTGTTATTTTCATCTCTTCTAGACTTGCATCAGAGAACAGTTCGGTAAGATTATCTAATTAACGTTACCTTTGACGTTTTGCTCGTGGTGTACTGATTCTTAGTTGCCGTATTGTGGCATGTAACATTGAGCCGTCTAGTTAGGGTCGTTGCTCATTTTGATGGGTGTTAATCACGCCAGATGGTAACATGTTCTTTGGCTTGCAGACTGAAAACATGAAGGCCATGGATAGGGCAGTTGTTTGATAAGGGGAGAAAACTTAAACTAGCAAAAAGGGGGCAAGAGTAAAATATGCGATCTTGAAGAATATAGTAAAATTTAGATTTCGTTTTTAAGGTGAAGGCAACAACAGTCGAAGCAGATATTTTAATGTGTGTCTAAATTAGTGTCTTAATTTGTGTGGGCGAGGAAGTTGTATTGTTTTGGGCATGTTAGTAACTATTATAATTGGTTTAGCAACTATTGTGGATTATTTGTATTGACTTTCCGTGTGAGTCCACGATGCCAAGGTTTGGACTTCAAACCATGTCTTTTTTCTGGCGTAATTGCCTATGTAGAGAGTCATAGACGTGGTTCAGTGTATGGTCCTAAAAGCATTGTGTAAGCACCATACTTAAAAACACAGACATGAAGGTTTGACATCTGGTTGTGTGCCATTCCACGCAATCAGCCCTATTCTGTAGGTGCTGCATCTTATATTTATCCGGGTGCATAAAGTGATCTGATAACAATACTATATTCGTCCTCTTCCTTTGTGTATCCTCAAGTTAATTCATACTTTTAATAGGCTGCCTGTAGACGTCTTGGGACCAAAATAGGTATTAGTTTCTTTACGATCGACGATCTCTGTTACTGTCACGTTCGGAATTATTCTTATCCAGGAAGTTCTTATAACCCTTCTACAGTATTATAATTAAACCGTAACCCCACTAGCTTCCTTCCTTGACAAATTCAGTGTTTCAAGGCCATGCCACGATATTTACACAAGATGCCCTTTCCACCGTCTTCGCGCCATTTTCAAATGGATTCACTCGAAATTAATTGAGCCAGCCCGATAGATATATTCGATATTTAGTTGATCATTTGTTGATAACTTCCTCGATGAACGGAGAAAGATTTTTTTCTGATGATTTGTGTCTTTTATTTGTTCGATCGTATTAGCAGCATATCATTAGAACTTTCGTTCATACACCTTGACGTAATGTGATTCCAAAGCAGCAGTTTGCTGCTTGAGGTTCGTAAATGGTTCTTGAATGCTGGTGATGCACATCTGAATTGTTATTATAGGGTTCGGCAAGTCCAAGCGAGAAGTCAGTGAATGTGGACACTTCCCGAGAGCAACGCGATATGATATCGTCTTTGGAAGAGAAGAACAGGTATCCACAATTATTGTTCAATTTAGTAAAATTTTTGATTGATTTCAATGGCAATTTTGTTTTTGCAGGGTTTGACATCAGTTGTTTTGTGTTCCCACGTTTCTTCTTCGTCACGTTTGAAGCCCGTCAGTATTGAACCAAGGACGAGTAAACTAGAATTTAACTATTCGATGAAGAATGAAAAAAACGTATGTTATAGATAACGTCCATTGGAAGTCATTAGGTGTAGGTCAGCAATAGTGTAGTTATCGCCGTTCATATCATTTCCCTTTTCTTCACGTAAAGCTTTGATGTCATTTTTAAGAGAAAGTTATGTTTCATTGTAGAAATCTTCTGAAAGAAATACGTAAGCTACGAATGGAACATGAAGAAACAGTAAAGAATGCCCAGCAAATGGGATGCAATCCAAATTTGTTGTCAGAGTTGCGTGTTCTTCGACAAAGGAAAGACGAACTGGAAATGCGCATGTCTGCCCTGCAGGAGACGCGCCGGGAGCTTATGGTGCAGTTGGAAGGCTTAATGAAATTACTTAAGGTGTGTATTTTGATGTTAAATAACCATTATATTGCACCGGCGGAAGGTTGCCTGTCGAAGTAAAAACCCTATATTACTTTTTTCGGAAGGACATGCACTTTCATCGTAGGCTTTTTATATTGATCATAAATTGTCCAGAGCTGTAAGGAAAAAGACATGGAGAAGAACTCTCAGTAGTGGCAACTTTGCTATGATATTTATGCCATCGAATGGTAGTCACAAACGTAGTTAATTGCTAAAATTAAGTTCGCAGACTCAGAAGAATTGCCCTCCTGCCAACATATGTATGTATGTATTTACAAATCCATCTTGCTGAACCATAGTAAAACGGGGTTCTAGTCTCAACAAGAATAAAGTATACCAAAAAAGAAAATTCATTGCTAAGATGTGATTGCTATTGACGTATATGCGATAAGAATTCCAGGCGGTTATTCGTAGACCTTCCTTTTCTCGCGTTGATGATATTTTATCTTTATTTCTGAAAGGAAGTCAGAGGATCTTATCCGAATTATGTTCCTTAAAACCTTGTATGTCATTTGATATAGTAAGTTACCTAGTGATACTTCCATTGTCGTTAGTTTAAGTAAGGACTGTGAAGTGAAAGAACGGCAAAGTGAAAGCGAGGCGGATTTGTGTCATAAGAAACACTGAAGATTGCATTGAGTAAAGGATTCGCAATGCTAAGCGTTTTCCTCCGACACTCGTCTTAGAGACCTTTTATGGATAATTGATAGCAAATGAGAGGGCTAAAGCAAGCTGTTGAGATTTTGGAGAGGTCTAAAAATTTTTTTTGACATGTAATTGCAGTCACACATTTACAAATTTGATCTAAACTTGTAATGTAGTAATGCATCTTCGACTTTTTTTGTGGAACGAAGAACAGTATTTTGTCCCAATGTTTTCCCCTCTATATGTGGAAACAAAGGTTGCACCTGCTGGGCTGTAAAGAGTAGTTAGTATCTGTAGATATTCATGGTCATATCTTCTTCCAATTGCTGTGATCCCCCACCAGGTTTAAAGCAAATAACCTTAAAGAATACCGTCGTACGTCACACTCCTGCTACTGTGTTTGGAAAAACTGTTCCAGTAACGTTTAATATGTCATAATATCATCTACTGACTGATTGTTAGGATGATTTTGATGAACGAAAGGAATATACAGTAAAAGGCGGCGTATTCAAGCTGTTTATGATACATATTGTTCCTTCACACATACAAAAAATAACACATTGTTGTAAACTTGCACTTTAAAATTTTGCCAGCCTCTGATCGAGTGTTATGAAATAGGTTGTGCATGTCGCACGATTTATAATTTTCGTATTTGTTATACATGTATATTATGCATATTATCAACTCAGTTGGCATAAATTAGAATAAATTATTATTAGTGAACTAAGTAAAAGTATGAAAATTGATGCTGTTGGCAATCGGAGATACAGCCAGAAAATACCTAAAAAGTACAGGCTCTGTTCGGAACAGAGATCTTCTGACGATTTTGTACTTTGAGAAGTGTCAGGCGAAAAAGGCTTTCAGTACTAAAATGTTTTCGATGTTTCGTCAGTTTGTTTTTGGTACCACCAACAAACTTTTGAAAGATAATTCCATCAAAAGTTCATCTGGGAACTGACAACTCTTGGAAGGAAAACATTAAGTATGATGAAAAGAATTACTACCAATGTATTATAAAAGCAAAATATTTTAACAAGTCATGAAAGCTTTTAAGTTGTTGCTTGCAAAGAGCGAGAATAGCAAGATCTTTGATTGTGCTAATTATGTTTCAACAGTGGATGGGGTTTGTTACCATTTGAAATATACGAAAACGGTAAATCGGCATATCATCTTCTTCTTAATCTTGTGCATTTTTATTAGAGTTCCTAATAATAGACTATTTAACGTTAGTGAGATAAAATACCTCTTCCCTATTTTCTACGTTTTTACCAAAATTACACAATTCCCCAATCTTGTTCTGTTAAATGCTTAAAACAGCAGTTACCATAGTTAGTTACCATAGTATTAAATCTACTTCTATGTTGGCTTACGTTTTACAAAGCTATTTGGTAAAAGCATAATCGAAATCGTAAAGAAAGTTTTGGAGGCACAGCATGCACTGAGAAGCGTCATTTAGCAACTTTGGGTTAAAATATTTTTACGTACGAACGTGTACATTTTGTACAAGCCTATTTTGTACAGTAATTCATATCTTAATTTAGAATACGTTGTACCTCCAACATAAAGGTGGCATATGAGCGTGGCATGTGCTGCCTTTTTTCTTTTAATACGTGGCGTTTGCACTAAGATGCTATATCGATTATGAACTCCGAAAATAGTTGCACGAAATTTTTTACATATATTTTGTTATCGCTTCAATTGATTAGTTCCAAATTTGAATATATACATGTATAGTAAGTGTATCTCGCGTTTTGAAGCTTATCATTAAATTTTCCAGTGGGTTTATGAACTATACTGACAGTACCAATACGTTATACCTTTGTGTCACATTTGGACGTCTGGCAACATTTAGTCAACCGACTTCATAGTCTTCCAATTATTACAGAGACCCCCTCCCTTTTAGAAGGAAAGTTTCCTCTTCATCTCATACCCCCCCCCCCCCCCCCCGCTCCTTGAATTTTGAAACTCACCAAGTGATTCGATAGGTCACATTTTCTAGGCCCCATCGTAAATTTAGGAGCGTATAAAGGTAATACGAAAGGTAGGAAGTCCAAGCTATAATTTACACCAGTGTATTTTTGATTTCATTTAGTTGGCATTTTGTCTTTTTATTTCCTGTCGCGGTGAGCTATTTAACCATGATGCAGACAAGTTGTTGACCAGTAGAACGTAAAACTACTCTGAAATTGTGCCAACTGTGTATACTGCATATGAGACAATAACCATCAGTGTGTGATCAACGTGAATTTAGTACACTGTATTCACAGTCTATAACTTTGGGGAAAGCACGAGAATCATTTCTATAGCATATTAGCAGGGCAAGGTAGCTCCACTGTTTGGTTAATGAGACTCTTGATCGACAGATCGTTGTCAGTAGTTTTAGGATGTGTCTGGTCTCGAGCTAATCGACATCAATTTATGGATTGATATTCCAAAGCCCCATGTGTTAAAATGAACATACGATTTTTAGAAGTAAAGTCTTTTTCGTATTACTTTAAATTTCCTTTTCTAATTATGTTTGGGTCTTGCTTAATTTTTCGTAAACTTGAAATAGTTATTTAAATTGACATAGTTATTTAAATGACTAAGAGAACCTTAAAAAGGTACGAAATCCACCTTCAGGTCCGTCTGCAGGGCACGATATAGAAACTTTTCCTCTACGAAAATTGATTTCTTTGTCTTGTCGTCTTCCTTCTGCACAACTTGAGCTACTTTTATGTAACGGATTTGGTGTTGCCAACAAAGGCATTTAACTCTTTTCCTTGGTATTGTTTATGTGAATGTAATACTCTCGTGTCTCCTTTGTTGCAAGTGCCTTTTGTATTGTCGTTTCTGGAGCCTTCTGACACTGGAGACGTCCATTAGGATTTGACCCTGTTGGTAACGGCCTCTCCTTTTTAGTCTACCTTCCTTTTGCCTTCTTTAGAAATCATATAGTTTCCTCATATGTAGTGCAATGAATCGTTTGAAATATTTAAGTAACAATATCATTTAATAGTTGCGTCACAGCATCCCTTTCATCTTGGAGTCATAATCTTATTTTCATAGTACAGAACAACTTACTAGTCATATAAGCGTACCTCTCCCGATTTAAATGGACTTTTTTTCTTGATATTACGAAGGCACTATTCAAGAAGCTGAGTTTACCAGTTACGTGAAATTGGCTCCACGAATTTCTACATGCACAGCATAACTTGATCAGCCTTTTTCCCAAGAAGTTTGTGATCCTCATTTCGTCCATAAGTTTTCGTTGCCATTTTTTAATATATGCATGTTTCTTAAGAAAATTGTAGAAAACCATTAAAAGTAGCAAAGTAAAGGATATGATTTGATATGTGATATCAAATTAGTGCCCCATCGTGTGTTTAGTATTCTGAGCTTTGTTCTCATGCAGACCCTTGTCGTAGTCTTAACACTTAAATGCCATTTCTATCAGACGTTACTTTTACCACCAGTGTCTGTTGCTAGAGGTAGGCTCCTTAGTGCATTACAAGTTCGCTTGAGTACAATTTCAGTATTCTAGGACCAATTGTAGTATTGACATCAGCAACTCTGTCTGTTTAAGATATAGTCATTTATTGGAAGAGTAGAAAAGTTGCTGCAATAATTTATCTCAGATCACAATGGACGGTCTGTTTGGGTTCCTTTTTGGGAACAACCAGTTACGACATTTGCCCGTTTCGATTACAAACTACTGGCTTCTAAAAATTTAAGGCAGTGGCCTTGTGTTTTCTTCTTTTCTCTGACCCACCAAAGTGGATTATAGGAGAACTAGGTGATTCTTGAAAGTAACGGAAGCAAACAGGAAGTTGTGTTAGCTATATAGTGGGCCGCACCGACCAAGTTATTACATCGGTTTTCTTTTCTTCTGTGTTGTTTATCAAAAGCCAATTAAATGATAAGTTTTGTGTTGTCTACTCGCGGTAATTGTTAGTATAGTGAGATCTGGAAAATACTCTAGGTTTAAGAATTGATACGGGTTTGACCACGAGAAAGTTTGATCACGTGGTGAAAATTCGCTCGAATTTTCACTCCCAAATTTCAACTGCTTTTGATATGATTATGGACAGAAACTGCACACAAGAACTGTGTAAAGTCTTAAAGTTGCTTGTACAGTGAAGATAGGTTACTGATTAGATATTACAAGTAGAAGATTGTTAAGTAGTGGTCATATCATGAATATTATTTTATAGGGAAAGCTTATGTTCGTTCATTCATTCGCAACATGTCATTTGTTAAATGAGAAAGTAGAAGAAGCCGAACGATAGACTAGCTTTTTGCTCTTCTATTGATATTTGCGAAGCTTTGAAAGTAATTAAGTAGAACTTATAGCAGCCCAGCAACTCAAGAACTAGTTTCTTCATTATGTGCTGAATGTATTCATTATTAAAATCGTTCTTCGAAGTTTCAATGTGATGCACTTTATCGAAAGTAAGGAAGAATACGTAGATCAGTTCAAATATATGAAGACTGATGAGCATGATTCTGAGATGAGATGGGAGAAGAAGGCTGACTTTTGCTTTGTGTCATCAATGGTAGTAATTGCAATTAGGTTTGTGTGTTGCATCTTTAAGATCTACGTTTGGAGAACTGCCGGAATTTGTGAAATTTGTAACACTGAGAAACATGTATTAGTTTTACGAGTTGCCATTGTAAACGAATTATATGGTACTCTTTTCACGATTAACTGAACTTTAAAAGCTTAAAAGTTTTATAGTTTGTAAAGACTGGAGGAGAAAACTGCAACCAATACATTGTTGTTGCATACATATAATACAAATGGCTCGCATTTCACATAGACGTCTTTTGAGAATTATGAAACGAGGCGATTTGGTGATGTTGATGCGAAGTCAACCAACACGTTTAACGGACTAGCAGTGAGAGAGGCCAATTGTTACAATTTTTATCGGCACCCCGATAAACAAAGTGAAGTTAGGAGAGATACCAATGAAAAGTGAAAATGTTACCACCTAGATACGAACCCGAGACCCACGCATTCGCGGCGTGATGCTCTGCCAACTGAGCTATGGTGACCCGGTAATAACATAGTTCACTTTTCACTAGTCGCCACATTAGCTCCTGATACTTCACCGGTGGACATCCAGCTTCACGCATCCAGCTCTACGTAATTTTGGAGATCAGCCTCTCCATGTCGTGTGACTTGAACAAAGTATCAGTCTTCAATGTCGCGAGGGCTCAAACTTTAAAGTCGCTTTGATGTTTGTAAGTTCTTCTTCCCTCGTTTCTTCAGGATTATAAGGTTACCGTCTTAGAAATAGGTTCGAATATTAATACGCCAAATTTGCGACTGTACCCAAAGCCGCAGCCAACATAGCGGACTATAATAGCCAATGTCGTTCTTTTAAGTAGCAATTAACACAAACAGAGGAACGTGACTTATGTACTTATTTACTTTTACGAAACCATCGGACACAATTTGTATCCAAGAAATTCATTAAACGCTAGTTAAGATTACAATCGTCACCACTACGAACTAATTAAGATTTGATATTTATTTATGAGCATTATCAGATTGGTTTTCAACGAGAAGAAGAGATAAGCTTCTAAATACTCTCGACTAGCCTTAACCCTCAAAAATCGTTCTCGAACCGCTTTCAAACATTTGTCAACTGTGATATGATGATAATCGAGTATCGTACGGATAGAGATTTTTGGACTCTGCTCGTTTCTGAAAACAGCCCATCCACCAAATAAGCAATAACTATCAGGCTGGGTAGTCGTTTCTTTGTCGTCAAAAGGAATTTCTATTTAATGTAAAGGTATTTTAACATATTTTACTAGATTAAGGAATTTAGGTATGTATGGCGAATTTCGTGCTTATTTCAGAATTTAAACGTCTTTATTTTAACTTTCAGTATTATTATGATACAAATGTATTGTTTAGATATTTACTTAAGGTGCTATGTATCAACAAGATCGTTTTAGCGTCAGGTCTTGATAAGAGCGAAAAGAAAAGCTTCGATCAATAGTAAATGTCAAAAATATGTGCCCCTTTTTGTCAGCTATTCTTAAGTATCACTGGAAACCTTTTTATTTGCTATTTCATAGAAAACGTTTGGTTGCAGAAAATTCCTGTACCTACCTTTTATGACAGTTATCAATAAGGGGAAATAATAGTGTAGATTTATATTGCACGGAAGAAACAGTAGCGTAATACAACGGTAGTCTTTCGCAGGTAGTTAAGAGGGCACGATGTAGTAAAACACAAAGTGTTACATGCTAGGGGGGATTGATAATGTAGTGTAAGATCATGTACATTCAGTCAACAGATAAGCATTAATATCTATTTCTTTTACTTCCATCTATAAACCACAATGACCTCCTAAAATATATCTTTGGATGAAACCATTTAATTTGTCGTAGCAGGGTACTGTAGCAGTTGTTGTCGTTTTCATTGATCATCGTTATGATCATTATGATCATCATAGTTGTCATCATCATGGTCATCCAGATCGTAGGTATTGTTATTATCGATATCATGTGTTTAGTTATTATAGGGTTATTAGGATGGGCGCAGATCGCTGTAAGAATTGGGAGGGGGGAAAAAAGGGTCCACCTTTGATTTTGATTTTGACATTTTTGGGCCCAAAAGTGGGAGGATAAAGCAGCTGTTATTCCC
>JAAAKL020016128.1:0-11171 GCA_010016065.2 Carybdea cf. marsupialis auct. non (Linnaeus, 1758)
ACGGTCACCCTCTATTTATGTAAGTGGCGTTATGGTAAACATGTTGTTGTCTTGAACGGTGGCAATGTTGAATATTCCACTTAAGGGATTCGGCAGCTAACAGATGCTTTTTATTCTTCTTTAAGCAGCAAATTCCAAGTCAAATGTCTGTTCTTAAAATTGGCATTACCTTTTATGAATGGTAGAATACCTTCCAAATTTTGCTACTTCCCTTGTTTTGACGTAGAGTTCATTATAATATCTTGCATGTTATCAGCCAAGTATTCGATTACAGGCGTCTTCGTCTACTACTCTTGCGCAATAGAAGTAATTACAAAAGACAGGAACTGAGCCCCACTGCAATATGCTACTAGCTACGGGCCTGCTTAGTCAGGAATTTTGTGCAAGTTTTTACAGATGCCTGAAAAGGATTCTCTCCTCCCTGATGGCAAAATTCAATAAACTTGTTGAGGTGAGTTTGTACTGCTGGTGATCTCCATGACTTGATTATGATGACGAAATTCTTTTACTGTCGAGTCGTTCTCCGAGAAGCGGCATATCAGGAGGCTTAAGGTTTCTGTATAGGAGATGTGTTGCTTCTGTTTCCCCAGAAATGTGTTGCAGACATTTCCAAGGATGGAAGATAGTGGGAAAGATAAGTAAACTTAATACTATTTTAAAAGAAATCTGGTTTAGCCAGAGAGTGGGGAACAATAAGGCCGGTTGCTTTTTCCTTTGAATATTTTTTGTAATGCTCTCCAAATGATGGAGAAGGGTGGAAAAGCGTAAAAAGTAAGCTCGGACAAGTTAGCAGTAAACTCATCTAACTGTGATGCACCAGAGTCTGGCCGGTAAGAATAAGACACTATGCACCATTTACATATTCTACTTGAAAATAGGTCCGAGATGCTTGTCTAGCATGTCTAGTGTTGTTGGGCATAGTATCCATTCTGTGGCACGATATGTGATATGTATAAATACATGGTTAGGAACAGTATTTTCAATCCCTGGCATATTGGCTGCTGTAACACGGTTCGATTGCTGTGCTGCCAGAGATTATGAAAGTTTCATAATTTCTGGTGTTGCACATTTCCAAATATGCTTCGTCATATAGTGGCACTCAATAGAATGCGATGTACCTATATTATTCACACCTGCTACTGCTGTCTCATCATCACTAAGACCTTAACATGTACACCATTATATTTAATAAATGTTTGTTGACCTAACGAGATTGGTTTTCTTTCAGCTTTTAATTCCATCGTTCTGTCGTATTCAGGCCACTGATGTTTATATGCTACTCCCCATCGCAATGTTGTAGGAATTGGTAAAGAACCTCTGTTTTGTGGAGCGTAATATATTCCTCCTATAAATTAAAATATTTTCTTTCAAATAAAATAACTTGTTTATTGACTATACATACGGTTCCTAGACCCATGAAATGTCATAGTGTCACTTTAGAGCTCTATTCTTGTTGCCCTTCAAGCGTCCAAAATACAAAACGAGAAAGTACCACATACTAAACATAAAAACCCTCTCTTAAAGTCTTATCTACTTTCCTCCTTCTCTTTGCGCATTTTAAATAAGTGACCCCCTGGCATTCGTCTTACAAGATTATGGCCGCTTAAAGATTAAAAGATATCTATATATCTGAGTAAACCACCAAATAAAACGACTGGCCCTCGGGCTATATTTTGCTTTATAAACTGTTTGCCATGTTACATAGTTTAGTATTGCGGGAGCCTACACATGGCCATTAAAAAAGAAGCAGGAGAAAGCAAGTCTTCATTGCAACGATAAAGAAGGACACAGAAACATCGTACCTTAAAAATCTGTCCAGTGTGATGGATGATCGCAGAGTCTGATGGGGTAGTAAGAATTTACAGAAGGAGAAGCACAGACACTATAAAGGACGATGAGCTGCCATATTTTCAGATTTACACCGTTTCTGAGGGATAGCTTGTGTTTTAAAGTTACGTCCTACAGATTTTTTGCCCTTTTAAGCAAAATTTGCCCTCGGGACACAAAGCTCTCTGATCTTTAACTATTATTGACTGAATGACATCAAAGTTGATAACCCTTCCCATATAATCGACATTAGGGTACTTAAAACCCAAGCATGATTTACCGCAAACCACGATCTCATAATTAAAGTAGGACACCGCTTGAGGGGCAATATGTCATTGTGGCTGATATAACAATGGGTAAGGGAATCCTCTTAGAGCAGAGCATGATTAAGTGGGTATGGAAGGTTCTTCTGTTCTAGAACTACAATGGTTCTTCTGTTCTATCATGAGGAAGGTCAGGAATAAAATCATCAGATCATGGAGGTGACGCCCATAAAGAAGGGACTGTCTCTATGGTGACGCCCTTGTACCTTCAGGACAGATCTTCACCAAAGGAGAAGTTATTATCATTACGGTGAAGGTCGCAATATCGATAGTATACTATACCTGTAGCTTGGGGTACGCTATGGTTTATAGCCTTGCGAATACATATGTTTCTTTTTAAATAATCAATTTTGGGGCGAATATCCTCAATTACTCTAAGCAATGGCTGGATTTAACGCAACCAACCGCCGCAAGATTTATCGTTCTCTACGAAACATAAATATTTTTCTCTTGCATTTCACCATTTCCGCAAAATAATGAGTCTTTTCAACTGTTCATGGTAAACCAGTCTAAAAATATAATAAACAGATAGAAAGTATGCCACTACCGGGACTCGAGCCTGTGACGCATGACTTTTCAACGTGTGTATAAGTAACTGAGAGAAGCGATCCAAGATGATAACATACCCCACTTATCTAGTTACAACATTCCACTACAGGTTGATTTCGCCATCCAACTCGACGCAGTTTTAGACACCATCTTCTCTGCTCCATGTGACTCCATGTGGAAGGACTTCCACAGAGTCAATCAACCTGGCCGAAGCCCATTTAAAATTCCAAGGTATCAACAAGAAGGGAGAATTTAAAATGATTAGTTTTGAGAAGATACTACAGAAACAGAAAGTTCCAATGGTGATTATTTCTCTAGTGTCTTTTAAAAACTGTTTGTTAAAAATCCTCTCTTCCCGATATTAGTTGTTTTGAGGTTGAAAAAATTTCAAAAGAGGTAAGAAATACAGTTTTCAAATGAAGGCTCTTTCAACACAACACTTTCAGAAAATGAAGCACAATTAATTTAGGGGATTTGCAGCCCTCAATTCTACCGTTTTACGGCTATTCAATTGAAATATGGAACTCAAGATTTGGCTAAGCTCATTCTGCTTAAATCCTTGCTCTAAAAGGGGTTTCATACACGAGGTATGCGCACAAACGAAACCCATTTGCTTATGATAATACTATGAATAAACCCTACAGAAAAAACTACAGAATATACATAAACTTTGCAACAAAAGTATAAATTTCATGTGAAATAGCTCTCCTCACTCAGTCCTATATCTACCATCCTCAAAACATAAATTTAGCAAAAAGGCCTAGAGTCCATTAGCCTGATTACGGGAGACGTATATCTCGAAACATACCTCAAAAAAAATTACGACTCACGACATGATAAAAATCTACCATCTATATTTAAACAGTGTTTAGCTGTTTGTCAGTTTCTTGCCGTGCTGTGACATCATCACCTCCCATTTCAAATACAGACTTATTTTTCAATAGCTTATAGTTGAATTAACAATCATACCAGTTTCATATATAATAGACGTATATTCACAGAGCAATCGCCATAAAAATTGCCACAGGTCCATTAACCCCGCCACGAGTCAACCTCTCACTGTATTTCTCCAACTAGTCAATCGTTTGTCAGACTGATGGTATATAAAGCGAATATAAGTCAAAATGTCGATCAAGACCTGCTCGCTAGACTACTTGTAACTAAAAATGTAGTCAGGCAACTGCTAAATCGGAGTGACTGTTGTCCAAATATTCAAAGTGAGGCCAATCACCAATTTTAAATACGCCTCTAAATGAGTGTAAGTAGTGAAAATATAACATGCTATTTATTCGCCACATTCTAAATATAAACTGCATGAATCTTGGAAGGGATTATCAAATAACTTTGATGAGTGCATGGGTACATGTATGGCTCAACTAATCTTATTTAATCAATAAATTAAAATTATATGGACTTGATAGAGGGATGGACTACAGAAAATCTGAGTAACACAAAAATCCCTTTCTATTGTACTACAATCTGAGATTGATTATAGCAAATCATGGAACTTTAAAGAAGAAAAGAAAAATTTCTAAGGAAAAAAGAGGAGAACTTGAGTTTGTTAATATGTAAATATCTATAACATTCTTATCAAATAATTATATTTTACCAACCCATGGAAATCAAAATGTCAAACTGGTCACTCCTCATTCGTTTCTCTTTCAAAGAGCTTTATCTCATCTCTGGAACGTTATAACTGTTGAACAAATATATGGGAGGGATGGATGGATGTCTTCACGATTCTATATACGATGATATCTATAATGTTTACTTCTATATACTAAACGATTCAGAGTTGCTGGTCCATAATATCATGAACTGGATTTTTTTGACATTGCTGAAGGACGGTACGCTAATGTGCTGACTAGCAAAAAGAAAGTGTGTCATCACTCTTACCCTACCTCTGTTTGTAGAGTAGAATACAGTGATAGGACGGACTTCATGATTCAAGATCTTTTTTTACTTATTTCATTTTTTCTTGTAATTTAGAACTACCATTTCAATTACTTCTCGCTAATGGCTGAAAGGAATAATCTGATAATATCCTAACGTCCAGGATTATAGGTCTTGAAGAGTTTTTTGTAACGCACCGTGACGATAGACCAGGGAAGCAGGAATGCCAGGACTGTTAACTGTGATGAAAGCAAAATGGAATAGTGATCAGTATTCCAACATAGTGTCACAACACAAATTTATTGGTTTACAAAGTTATTCAAATCTTCGTTGGCAACCCTCAGCACAGTACAAACAAGGCTGTATATAAAGACTTACGAAGTGGAAAATTGGAGTCATTACACTGAATCTAGGATGTCGTTATCACCAGCGCAAATACTTACCAAACGACTTAGGTTCTCTCGAGAAATCTGAATTCGCTTCCATTCATTCATGATAATTCATGATAATTTATGATAATTCATCTTTAATTAATTGAGAGTAGTTCTGAAAGATCACCACAGCCTTAGTTAAACTTTAAAACTTTCACTAACAACTAAGTAATCTAATACAGCATCTAGTATAATACCAAATAATCTAGTATGCTGTCCGTACCGTTAGCCTTTTAATTAACGTCCCCTCGTTTTAAACACTACTTCAAATTTGTCTGACAGCTAAATAAACGTCCCCCTTAATTTAACGCCTCTTCTTTTGGCCAAAAAAGTTAAAAACACCCGGGGCGTTTCATAAAAAGCACTGTAGTATCTTTAGCCTCGGGATGGATTGATTTCTTGTTTCAAGGAACACAAAAAGACAAGTGGCTGTAAGCAGCACTTTAAAAACCATCTGAAATCATTTGTGGGTGGCAGCCAAATTGACCAAAATCATTGTGGTCGCCAAAGATGACCACGCAGATGAAGCGCCTTCTTTATATGATAGATGACGAGTGGGAAGTCGCTTTTTGGAAAATATGCTCTTGGCTTATAGTAATGAATTAATAGATATTATAGTAATAATGGACCATGTTGTAATGTCATTCCCTCTTGGAGAGTCATATGGGTTACAACGTTTTGTTGAATTTTTATAAAATTGGGGACGGAAATTTTACGAAATTGAAATTTGTTTACAAAGTGCATACGTTTCCTTTTAAACATTTGATGCCTGCAAAACATTGAAAATGAAATAATATAAAAACGCTTTTAAAGGATAAACTCCTACCCATAAAATACCTGCTTTTTTCAAAAAGATATAAGTTCCCAGGACGTTTAATAGAAGAAGAAGCGTATGTATCAAATGGTAAGATTGATAACTTGTGGGATAAAAGGAGTATCCTTGGGAAGGAACATAGTGCTTTAGGATAAAACTTTGATAGGTTGATAGGCTGATAGGTTTACCAAGCAGGCAGTACCAGCAATAGACAAGGCAAGAAGTACGAATTTGAAAATAAAGAATTAGCAGGGCTTTAATTAGTGTAAACATGAACAGGTCGTACCTGCTTGTATCACAATTGATCAACAAAGAAAAAGGTTGCACATGGATGTCTACTGGTTGCTGTCTTTGCAAAATCAGGTAATGTTGTATTAGCCAGTCCGACTCTAATGTAAAAGGCTTTTTAGATATTTCCCGGAGGCATGAAACGTAAGGCGCTGCTCGACAGGCCGGTCAGTGTTGTATCTTTGTCCAATCAGTGTCCGATAGAAGCCTCAAAAGCCCAGGGAAGATATAAATTCTTCCAGTTTGCAAAGCAATGGGTTTCTTCTTTTCATGTCCCCTGATCTAACCTGGCCTATGATACAATTCCAATCACACAGTTTTCGCGGGTACTGAATGGCCCAGAACACAACGTGAACCAAGCAGTCCTTATTCGGATTCTCTCCTTTTGAACACTATTTGGTATAAGTTACGTTATTTTCTTTTTCTGTATTCCATTCTGACGGTTTGTACTCTACGGAGTGTCAGACGAAAATATTTGAAGTGCAAACATTGTTTTCCTATTTTTTATTATCTTAATAATTTGTTGCTTGTAAATGCAATAAGTTCTACATAAAGTTAGTAAGCTGAAACAAAGCCTCCCAATTTGTCCCGAAAAGCCCCAAAGCCAAATGCGAGACGTCAAGGCCTCCCAATCTGTGGAAAGAAATGTCAAAAACCATTGTGGATAATACTATGCTGTGAGGTGCAATAAGAGAAAAGCACAATAAATGCAAAGACTGAATTTAAAAAAGGGACAAGTAAGCCGTTATGGATCAAATTACGGCGATCAATGTATAATCAGATATGATTCCTACAACTACAAAAAAAAGAAATTTGTTCAATCACAACCCTGCTCAAAAACGCCTTAGGGTCTTGAATTTAGATCATCACGATGAAAGTCTCTTAAACATATTTTTTTAAAATCAATCATTTTACTGCATGGGACCTTTGCGCCAACTTTACTGCATCATCTCAGTATTCGCAGAAACCAAGATAAGCTTAAACAAGTTATGTCATGTCATGCTAGTTGACATGCATCTAATCAGTTCAGGGCTGCAGCTATCGTTGGGGCAAAGGTAACACGTGTATTCCACTTTAGTCAAAGTTTTGTCACGCATCAATCCACTAAATACATTATTTTCATGAAGACAATGGCATTGGTGATGCGTACAAAAGATGCCAGGGAATTTAAACAATACGTCAGGAACCAGATTTGAACCCACGACCCATGCTTTCGCAGCGTGTGCGTGTGTATACCTGAACTAGGGTAGTCCCATTGATAACATGTTGGCCTTCAAAATTGCGTAGAGCTGGATATCGATATCTAGTGGGGTAGGATTGGGAATTAATGTGATAACTAGAGGTTACGTCAACATTTAGCTAAGTTGGTGGAGCATCCGCCTCAAATTTATGAGTCACGGGTTTGAATCCCATGGGTCGCGTAGGGGCCTATTTCCTTTTTCTCTACTATCTTTTTAATAAAGGCTATTTCATATCCTTTGCTCTCAATAGAAAACATGACCAAGAGTTTGTCTGTGGTAAACATTATGAGAACTGTTTGAAATAGCAAACCTTATCTGTCCTTGAAAGCTGCTATCAGTTATTACTCTTCACAACAGAAAATGCCAAAATAACTGTAGATATGGACAGGTGAAAACTAATACACAGTTGTGTTTTGAATTAATTAACCAGAAACCTCCTGATGGCACTACTGAGATTGCGTTTTCCAACCTCATTCCGTAAGGGATCCATGAAAGAATCGAAAGCACTAATGACAAAGAGTTTTGTTTCCTTGGTGTGAATTGACTCCACAAGAAGAACTTTTCTCTTTTGCACCCATTCTTATATGACACTGCCTACAATGTCTCAGGGCTCATTTGAGAGACTCCCTGTCCCCATCGGAAATACAAACGAATTTCGAATTACAAGATAGGGAAATCAATCACTTCAGACAATACAACGCATTGTTAACTCATAACAGGAAATATGATCACCCATTAATAATAATGCGCACTTCATTCGAAATTGTGCTGTTATCAGAGAATACACCAAGAGAAAACAAAAATTAACGAAAGCGGGAAGGAGGGAAGTCTACTGTGTACAAAAACGTGTTAGAGATCTTTTGGAAGTCATTATGGATAAAAGAGCAATTATGAATAGAAAATATGTTTTCCTAGTTATTGAAAATTTCTCTTTAATTAGAAAAATTCTGAAGACAGACGAACCTTTATATCGCAAATCTAACTACTACTACTAGACGGTGAAATTGGTGTTTGATGTTAAGTTGTCCTGCTGTCTTCAGGATGGGCATCGATCGGTGAAGAATGGACAAGTCCGTCTCACTTTTGAAGACGGGGGTTTTGATACCATTTCCCCCTATACTTTTTAGGCACTCGTAAAGATTTTCTTCTAGAAGATGCAATTCTTTGAAGATGCTCTTTATATCATAAAAATAATGCTCCCCATTAAAACCGTCCCTATAGCTACCTGGTTGGTGTGCCAAAATTTTGTATGCTTTATTCATTCTTAATAATTTTGTATATCAAGACTCTAGTATACATACGACTGAATGAATAACCAGTATCACAAATTATTTTGTCAAAATCATATCTTTTAAGACACAAGAATTTTTGATCAAGGTTCTAGTGTCCGCAACTACCAAATATTTTAATACATGTGGTAATCAATCTCCATCCGCTTAGGTGTCTATCTATGGTGATGAACACATGAACATGCCAACAAGTGATCAGCAAGGTCTGTTGGCACCCTTTATTCCCTCTAGTCTTCCCTGTGTAAGGTTTTGGAAATTGCTTTTAAATGTAAAGTTTTGCAGGTAAGGAGAAGGTCAAGCTTGGCAAGTGGAAATACTGCTCTCATAGACCTCAATATCTAGGTTAGAGAACTCAGCAAGCCAAAAAAAACCCTTTAGGTCAATGCGTGCTTGCCTTTCGTCATTTCATCAATCGCTTTCTTGAACTCCGTTTTGCTGACCTTTTCAATAGGACTTTTAGCTTCAGACATCTCCCCTAAAGGATCTCGTTTAATTTTAACATTCAGGGACACCCAGCAGTAGTTGCTCAATTACTCTTTTATTTGCCCCAGCTCCGATAAGTTTCCAAAAGCGTTTTTGACAAATGATATCTCTACTCTGTGTTTCTCTGCCTCTGCTATCTGCCTTGAAACTCTGTCCTTCTGTCCTTCTGTCCCTCTGAACTCTCGAGCGGTTCGAATCACTCACTCTATGCTTAATGCTTTGCTCTTCCACTTGTTTTTTTGGTTTATTTTCGTGCCAGTTGTACTCCCCTGTTGGTCTCCTCTTCTTTGCCATACTTTAAATGTTTCTTCTTTGCATAAAATTTGACTGAATCCCTGTATTCAAACATCGGGTTTATTTTTGCTTTCTTCTACCTTACTTCCTCTGCCCACATATCATTTCTACAGCATTCATCACTGCGCACTATATTTATTCATCCTCCATTCCTTTGTTCTTTCTCTTTTTATGTTCCTTTCTCGCGTTGGAACTCCCTATCTTTGAATTTCATCCGTAGCTATGCTTCTTTTTAAGTTGGAGTTTAGCCTAATTTTAATTTTTAGCAGTAGATCTTAATAAGCCTAAAATTCTACACATTATCTAACCATCAGCACAAGTAGTTGTTTAATTGCTGCTGGGCGAATCGGCCCACAGCTGCTGTGACGTTTCCATAAGAAATCGTTACCAGACCATTTAAATTCGCGCTTTACCCGCGCGATGTTAGTAATTCATATGCAGTTCACTAGAGAATGACTGACGTTAAAATTTTTGCATTTCTGCCATATCATCTTTGAGTTATTTGACCACTGGAACTACGCACTGATCTCTAAAAAAGGCTGGACCGAGCTCCCCATTGTTTCCAACTGCGAAATAGTGTAGTCACGAATACCACTTCCCATAAGTTGAAATAGCGTGGGAAGGTATGTCATGTCAGGTAACATTGTTTATAAACTTTGTTTGATGGGGACTAAAATGACGTCCAACGACTGACCTCGCTTTGAGACGGAAGGTGCTCCATCCAGTATTTTGTAGAGATCAGTGGCACTACGGTGGTCATTCCCAGGGCTATGAAGAAGGAACTTGTACAACAGCCATCTTCTCCATTTTTAATAAAGCTGGAAAGACAGTCCTCTACTGGCCACGTAAGGACATTTCAAGAGGAAGAAGTGAAATAATCCAAATCCTAATCTTCGATCCAAGAATCACCGTCTGCGTTACGATAAGACATAAAGTGAAACAAAAGAGAATTATAAACTTGCAAATCAAATCCGATCGACACTAAGGAACATTTGGGGTTGACATATGTGATTATTGTTGTAGTCAAAGTTATGTTATTTCAATTATCAAAAAATGAGTGTGACAAATCATATTACATTTTCAAATCTTGTTGCTTCGCGCTTTTTGAGTCTCGTGGGCCTTAAGCGACATCGCAACATGTAGAAAACGGCACCCTTGACTACATATTCAAAGACCAATACTCTGATTGTCAAGAGTTTAAAGAAGCTTTTTTGGTTCAGTTAGCGGTGTCTCTGAAATAGTATGGCATGCTACTATAAAAACATCAATCTTACTTTAGGGTGGGGATGAAGTTACGGGTGGTGAATTTGTAGAAAAAACTAGTGCATTATGCATTAAGTTGATTAGCAAAATATGTACTAGTGTAATTGGGAATACTGACTCGCTTTGTATAATTCTCTTTTTACAACTTTGCGTGGGGAAACTGAAATTTGTAATGAATGATGAACTAGAATCCGTCTGCAGACGAAGCTGAGTCAGGAAGTCATCAGCATCACTCTAGCTGCAAAACTATACATAGAATTAAAAGAATGACACATTTACTCCGAAGCGAAGTAATAACTTCACTGATTTTAAATTGACAATATCCCAGGTTAACAATGGTAGTGTATAGAAAAGTTAGGGGTTTATTTATACATAATATATTACATGGAAGGTCAGTTATTATGCACACGAGCCACTTGGATCACAGACAACACCAAAAAAATATGTTGCAAAGGTAAGGGTCTATCAAAATGATG